>CM039087.1:39441377-39660748 GCA_022113865.1 Chimonanthus praecox
GTTTTGGAAAGTTCTATTCTTTGATAATTTTGGAGAAATTTTAGATAATTTTCTAACCTTGAAAATTAAATTTCGAATTTATCTAATTTTAGAAAGTTCTAAATATGTTTTAAAAAAAAATCTCGTGGAACGAAGTTTTGATTTAATGGGGTAGATCCAATTTTCATAGCCTTGACTTGATTTAAAATTTTTAATTAGGTCACAAATATATATTTCTCTACTAGTTGTAACTTGAGGACAATTGCACTTAGATTAGGACCATGCAAGTTTTTGAATTAGAATCTTCACCAAGGTTTGTATTGTCTATTTTGCAGAAGTTTTAATTGCGCGCTTAAAAATCGCTTGGAAATACGCATAATTGGCTAAGGAGTTTTAATTGCGAGCTTAAAAATCGATGGAAATAGGCATAATTGGCTTATTGCTTGCATTTAATCGGTCTATGCATTTAGGTTGTTGGTAAGCATGCATTAGTTTAGATTGCTTTATTATTGTTTGCATATTGTTTGAATGTTGTGTGGTAATTTTGGTCTGTATTTTCATAATATCTAGAAAAATAAGCTTAGTAAAATTGGTTCATGCATCTCCTTAATAAAATCAATTAAGGAACCATTAGGCTAGGTTTTTGGATTTCATGCTCATTAAAAACCTTTTCAATCTAAATTAATTTTTGTAACTGGTGAATAGGCTAGTTCTGTCACCAAGACATGAAGTCGAGCATGATCTAGGGAATGGGATAAGCTGGGAAAAGGTGCCGTGTGCTCCCCCACTTACCTGGGAACTTACCTGGCAATCTTGTGGTTAAAATTTCATTGGAGACTTATGTTATTTGGATAGAAATGTAGGAGCAAGTCTAGAGACAATCTTTAGGGTCCTATTAGCTAAATAAAAATTTGATTTCATTAGTGCAATTCAAATTTAGATTTAGGCATTTTCTTCTGTGAATTTGGTTATGAGAATTTGGGGATGGGAGAGCTAAAGCTCACTCCTATCACACTACAGTTAGCTGTAAGATCTATAAAAATGCCGAGGGGTGTGATAGAAGACGTTTTAGTGAAAGTAGACAAATTCTACTTTCCTGTTATTTTGTGGTATTAGATACACAGCCCATTCAGAAATAAAGTGGGCACATTCCGGTTATTCTTGGACGACCATTCTTGGTCACTGCAAAAGTTGTTATCAACTGCCAAGATGGTATGCTTAAGTTATCGTTCGGAGATCTGACGACAGGACTCAATGTGTTTGGCCTATGTCAACAAGTTTTCTGCGCAGATGATCTGTGCGAGGTTAATATGATCCAGAGTTTTGTCCAAAAGTCCTTCCTTTACTTCATTTGTGATGACCCATTTGAGAAGACTTTGTCCACTTTTAGCACAGACTTAAATGAAAATGGTAAACAAGAAGTGAATGCTATGTTTGATGCATCTCCATATGCGTGAAGGCTCACCAAATTCGAACCTCTCCCTGTTAGTCAATCAGTTCCAATCCCCTCTGTCGAGAAGCCACCAAAATTAGAGCTCAAGCCATTCTCTGAGATACTTAAATATTCTTATCTTGGACCATCAGCACTTTACCTGTTATCATAGCTTCCGATTTAACTTCTGAGCAGGAGTCTAAACTTCTAGATGTTTTAAGAGATCACCGCGAAGCTATTGGAAGGTCTATTGTCGATTTCAAAGGAATTAGCCCCTCTGTGTGTAACACCCCGGATTTTCAATTTATTATTTTGTATGAAAATTATCCATTTAATTTGTGAATATTAGTTATGGATCTTAAATTGGGTAAAGAGTTGGGTCATTGGCCCAATTAGGACCCAACGGTTTCTGGAATTGGTTTCAATAAAAATTAAATGGGGTTGAATTTAATTAATAATGCAATATTAAATAAATATTGCATGGCCGAATTTTAGATGTGCATATCCAAGAAAGATACTTAGGCCGTGTATAAAGATATTCCATATCTATGTTAGGCGCATAAGATAATTTAAAAAAGGGTATGCATATTGTCTAAAAATTAAATAAAGAAGATGTCTAATTAAATAGACATTGCATGGCCGTGTGTGACATTACCAAAGTGGGAAGGTCGGCCATTTCCAATTAAGATACAAGGAAGGGGCGCACGACATTGCTATCTTAGCATTGGCCGATTGGAAGCTTATAAAAGAGGGAAGCAAAGAGGAAGGGCAATTGCTATCTTGGTACCTTCTATATTGACCGATTGGAATTGCATAAAGGAGAGAAGGACAAGGGCATACGGTTTACACCCATCATAGCCGAATTTTATTTCTGCTCTCCATCTCAATTCACATTCACGACAAGAACAAGAGAAAGAAAGAGCAGCCAACAAAGGAGGAGAATTGGAAGAGCAAGAATCAGTTCCGGAATCGGTTAGTATATTTGATAAATTTGTTTTAAGGAAAAGAACCATAGGGTTCGGCCAAGGTGTATGGCCGAACCCCATGGAAGAAGATTGGGTGATGATTTGATGATTTTTAAATGGAAATAAAAGAACCATAGGGTTCGGCCATGGTGTATGGCCGAACCCCATGGAAGTTATATTAATTTAGATCTTGGAAACCATGGAAGGAATACCAAAGTTTTGAAGTGATGAATGTTTTATTTAATAATTTTTAGAGGAAGATTACGAACCATAGGGTTCGGCCATGGTGTATGACCGAACCCCATGGAGCTGATTACTAATTTAGAAGGTAACTGAAAAAGGATGGATTTGTCTCCAAGGGTGAGGTTCGGCCATGGTGTATGGCCGAACCCCACTAGGGTTCCTTTTAATTATGGAAGATGATTTCTAATTATGGAAGGTTGTTTATTAAGAAAGTTCTAAAAATAGAAGGAGGAGATTAAAATGGGAAAGTTTCTATTTTTGGAAGTTGGAGACTAAACTAGAAAGTTTTAATTAAGAACTTTCTAATTATGGAATTTTAATTTGGAAACTATCCAAGTCTGGAAAGATGCATGCTAATTTTGGAAACTATTTATTTATGGAAAGATGCATGCTAAGTTTGGAAACTATTTATTTATGGAAAGAACTTGAAATTTTGGATCCAAGAATAGGAAACGATAAATTTAGAAAGTTTCCATTTTAGGGACTTTCTAAGTATGGAAATTAGAAAGTTTCTAAACGTGGACTTTCTAAGTATAGACTTAGGTTGTTGGGCCTAAGTTGGAATTAAGATGTCATAGGGTTCGGCCATGGTGTGTGGCCGAACCACATGAATCAAGTTGAATGGGTTTTACAGACTTGATATGTTGATTGGATTAATGGGGAGACATAAACCTAAGCTAGTGGCAAAATTGTAAATATCGCCTAAATTGAAAGAGCATGGGTTCGGCCATGATGTATGGCTGAACACCATGAGATGGTTTGTGATCAAACATGAACTTAGGCAATTTTAATGATAGAAAGGATGTTATGTTTTGATTGTTGGATTGAAAGAATAGAAAAGAAGGGGTGAGGTTTGGCCATGGTATATGGCCAAACCCCACCAACTTTATTTATGGATTTTAATTGATTAAAATGGAAGGTTAGCCATGAATGGAAATAGTGTAAATATGGTAAAAAATGGAAGACCATGGGTTCGGCCATGGTGTATGGCCGAACCCCATGGGAATTGTTTGGTGAACTTTGATGCCTATGAATCTATGTTTCGAACCTAAACATGATGAATGTTTTGAGTAAGATTAGACCAATGAAAATTTGGTAAATAAATGTGAAAATGGTAAGCCATGGGTTCGGCCATGGTGTATGGCCGAACCCCATGGGGATTTGTTTATGGACTTGGAACGTTGAAAATCAAGTGGGACTTGGTTATGATTGATTTTATATTATAAGGTAACGGGTCCTCACAAGGTGTTTACGATTGTGAGCGGTTAGCAGACGAAAGATGCAAGGACACGTTAGTGGTCTTTGGTAGGATTCCACCTCTTTGAAACCATGGGTTTATGTACATTTGTTTTATCTTACTTTTGATGAAATTATGTTTCAAAGGATATGCTTTATATTGAATTTCAAATGCTATGTTTATTTGTATAAACAGCATGTGTTGAATATGTTTCAAAAGGTGATTTTAATACTATGTTTATGTTATAAAATAGCATATGTTTCATTAGCATCTCATGCATGGCATGGGGTGAAGATTTTGTAACCGGAGGGTCCACACGCCGTCAGGGCGTCCGAAAAACCTATGTGGGATACCTTGATGTTCTTTTCCATCAGGAAGAAACCGGAGGGTCCACACTCCGTCGGGGCATCCGAAAGACCTATGTGGTGGGTACTTTTATGTACATGTGATGGGTGAGACTCATTGCATTTGTCATCATTGCATGGCACGGATTTATATGGTTTTGACATTACGATATTATTATATATGTTTTGTACTAACCATGTGTTAGCCGTAACTGGAATACCTACTGGGTACGTTGTTCTAAAGCCCTACTTCTACCCTAGTTGATGATACAGGAAAAAAGGGGAACGATGAACGCAAGGAGGGCTAGGCATAGGAGCTTGGATGATTTATTTTACATGTTTTGAATAAAGTTACTTATGGGCATGTATTTGAGTAACTAGTTTCCGGGAATGTAATAACTTAGATGGTTGGATGTTATTTTGATAATTATGGTATTTGAATGATGATTAAAGACTTGACGTACTTTGCTATCTGAATGGAATAGAACTTGGTTCTATTATGATTCCGCAAATATGATGTTATTATTCCACATATTTATATTGCTATGTGTGAACCATTTTCGTGGACTTAGTCCATGTACACTTAGGGTTGGTCAGTTAAGGGTCGGACTTTGGAAGTTCGGACTTAGCTCGCGTCGTGACGTCCCGCACTCTATCACTCTACTATGTTATAAAAAAAAAAATAGACTCTGATTTACGGGAACAAGCGAGTGAAAAAGGGCGGGGCGTTACACTGTGGTCATGCACAAAATTCACTTGGAAGAAAATTCCACGACATCTAGAGAACCACATAGAAGACTAAATTTGGCGATGTATGATGTGGTAAGAGTGGAGATCTTAAAACTTCTCGAGGCGGGTGTTATCTACCAGATCTCTGACAGTGCATGGGTGAGTAGGATACAGGTTGTACCTAAGAAATCAAGTGTGACGGTAGTCAAGAATCAGGATAATGAGTTGGTGCCAGCCCGCACCCAAACGGGTTGGAGAGTTTGCATTGACTACTGTAAGCTGAATACTGTCACTCGAAAGGACCACTTCCCTCTTCCGTTCAATGATCAGATGCTTGAGCATTTAGCCGGTCATGCATTCTATTGTTTCCTTGATGGTTATTCCAGCTATAACCAGATCTACGTTGCTCCTGAGGATCAGGAGAAGACCAACTTCACATGTCCGTTCGATAAGTTCGCATATCGCCGTATGCCATTCGGGTTGTGCCATGCACCCACCACTTTCCAGCAGTGCATGATCAACATCTTTTCCGGTATGGTTGAACGTTTCTTAGAAGTCTTCATAGATGAATAGTGCCTGCACCATCTGTGCCTTGTGCTAATCAGGTGCCAAGAAAAAAACCTGGTATTGAATTGGGAGAAATGTCATTTTATGGTGAAGCAGGGCAAGTATTGGGGCACATTTTCTCTGAAAAGGGTATCGAAGTAGACGTAGTAAAGGTCCATTTGATCTCTAATTTACCAAGACCCCAAACCGCTAAAGAGATCAGGTCATTCTTAGGCCGTGCTGGTTTCTACAAGAGGTTTATCAAAGATTTCAGTATAATATCTAAACCTCTCTATAAACTCTTGACCAAGGATGCTAGTTTCGATTCTGATGAGGAGTGCGTTCAAGCTTTTGAAAAATTAAAAACTACTCTGACCTCCGCTCCGATAATACAGCCACCTGATTGGTCAATTCCCTTTGAAATTATGTGTGATGCCTCGATTATGCAGTAGGTGCCGTGTTAGGATAAAGGTTAAATCGGTTGACTCATATTGTCTACTATGCTAGCAAAACTCTCATTGACGCTCAACTTCATTATTCCACCATGAAAAAAAAGAGTTCTTGGCAGTCGTATTTGCACTAGACAACTTCATCTATTCTGATCATGCAACACTTAAGTATTTCCTTTTTAATAAAGATGTTGAGTCCTGCCGGATCCGATGGACCCTGTTGCTACAAGAGTTTGATATTGAAAACCGGGACAAGAAAGGTTCCGAGAATATTGTAGCAGACCACTTGTCTAGATTGATAACTGAGTTCACTGATAAAACATGTCCTATCACTGAGTCCTTCCCTGATGAGCAACTTATATCAGTGTCCCAAGTATTATGGTTTGCGGATATTGTTAGCTATCTTATTACTGGTCCAATGGCCCCGGATTGGACTAAGCAAGATAGGTCTAAGTTTCTAGTATAGGTCAAAAGTTTTATCTGGGATGACCTTTATCTGTTTAAACATTGTGCGAACCAAATCATTCGTCGTTGTGTCCCAGAAGAAGAGCAATAACGTGTCATTAGTTTTTGCCATGACCAGGCCTATGGAGGGCATTTCGGCACTAGAAAGACAACTGCAAAAATCTTGCAGTGTGGTTTTTATTGTCCCTCCATGTTTCGAGACACCCTCACTTTCTGCGTCTCGTGTAATAGATGTCAAAGATTGGGTAGTATCTCCTGTAGAAATATGATGCCGTTAAACCCTATCCTAACCATTGAGCTTTTTGATGTTTGGGTCATCGATTTCATGGGACAATTCCAAGCCTTTTGGCAATCTATATATCCTTGTAGGGGTCGACTATGTGCTAAAATGGGTCGAAGCGGTGGCATGCTAAACCAAAGACCACAAGGTTGTCCTCCGTTTCGTTAAAGAAAATGTTTTCTTTAGATTTGGAATTCCACGAACAATCATTAGCGATGGGGGTAAACACTTTTGCAATCGCCCATTTGACAACTTGTTAAAATCATATGGGGTGACGCACAAGGTGGCTACTCCCTATCATCCGCAAACAAGTGGCCAAGTGGAAATTTCAAATAGAGAGATTAAGCATATTCTCGAGAAGACAGTCAATCCAACCCGGAAGATTGGTCCTCCAGAATCATTGATGCACATGGGCGTACCGTACAACTTTCAAGACACCTATAGAAATGTCACTCTACCGTCTGTTTTTGGGAAGGCATGTCATCTTCCGGTCAAGCTAGAGCACAAAGCCTATTGGCCAATCAAAAGTTCAATTTTGCTCTAGACTCTGCGGGACAACATCGGAAACTTCAGCTGGTTAAGCTGGAAGAATTACAAAATGAAGTCTGTGACACGGCCAAGAGGTACAAAGTCCGGATGAAAGTGTTTCATGACAGACACATCTTGAGAAAATCTTTTACAGTTGGTCAGAAGTGTTGTTGTACGATTCAAGGTTGCATCATTTTCCTTGGAAGTTAAGGTCCAAATGGATAGGTCCATTCATTGTTTCATCAGTATTTCCACATGGGGCAGTACAGACCAGGCATCCTACGAGTGGTCGTCCGTTCAAGGTTAATGGACAACTATTAAAGCCATTTTTAGAGTTCCCCATTTTTTAAGAAGAGAAGGAGGTCGCGATAGTCGATCCAGTGTACCAAGACTGATTTGAGGACCCATACCCATCCGTTTATGCCTGAGTCTTCAATGTCGAGTTTAGGTTTTCATCGAGTCAATCTAGGATTTCTTTAATTGGTCCATTTTGCACCTTATGCATTCCAAGGTATGTCCGAACCCAGGTTGTTCATTTTCCATAATATTTCTTCTTTTACACCTGGCCAGTGTCGATTAGGGAACATTGAGGACAATGTTCAATTTAGGTTTAGGGGTACTGAGGTCATTTATCATCCATCTAAAAAAAAAATAGCATCCATCATCTATTTTGTCTTTGTGACCAGTAGACGTTAAAGAACTTGATAGGAGTCATGCATGTAGATGATCCAGTTTTTGTCTTCGCATTGTGTCTGTCTAGAACACAAGCTCCCCCAAACTTGTGTAGGAAAATCATTTCCTTAGCTATGAGGTTGAGGAAGCTGGAAATCCAAGAGGAGCAACCTAGACCTCTTTATGGTCGAAGCACTATGGCTGCAAAGAGGAAAGCTAAGAGGCTAGGAATCTGTGACAAATGTGGACGTGGGAATTGTAATGGACTAATATCTGATCAAGGAGTTCGTTGTGTGACAGCAGCAAAGCATAGACCTATAAATGGAAATAGATAGATTTATTTGGATTTAGTCAAATGTAGAGTAACTCCGGAAAGACTGAGACTCCTTGGTGTCCAAAGAACTATTGATTTTCGCTCAGGGGACTATAAACGTCTTGACAATCTGACGTTAAATGAGTCATAGTTTTCTTAGGCAGAGAGAGGCATACTCAATCTTTTAGGGGTAGAGTAAGCAAAAGTTGAGACTCCTTGGTAGTTAACAAGACTGTTAATTTAGGTCTAAGAAAAGCATGTGTCTTGATGATCTGACATAAATAAATATATCATACTTTTACGAAAAGATTTTTATAGGATTTATGCTTGGAAATACCTGTACACATTTAATTTTATTTTGTAATGGGATAACATGCCGCCTTAGATACTTTTCTCAATTCAATTGTAAACTATGTAAATAATTCATTATTATTGTTTTTATTTTATTCTTTAATTTATTCATAAAAATCCTTGAAATGATGGAACTAGGTTAGAAATATTTTATTTGTTTCTTAACTTTGCATTTTAAATTAGATTGAGGTTATTTAAACTCACTTCACCATTTTAATCAAATTTATAAATCAATGGTTTGTTTGATAAAACTAGATCTCATATTTTGTTAAATTCCAAAGTTAGATAATTAATTAAATATTGGTTATCTAAATCTACAATTTTGCTAAGTTAAGATTATAACTCCATGTTTCAAAAAATTTATCATGCTTAAATCCCAAAATTTTATTTTCATAAATCACGTAAATTTAATGGTACCATTTTTATTTCCATACATATATTTTGTTGATTTCCCTTTGGTACGACCTCGCACTCATTCACTACACTAATAATTAGATCATGCGCTTGCGAGTTAAATTTAAAACACAACAAGTTTTTGGCGTCGTTGCCTAGGAAATCTCGATAAAATTGTGGGACATTAGATTTACTTGTTTTTGGAAAGATTGCTATTTTTTGAAGTTTCTAAATTAGGCAACTCCTTAAAATTATAAATTTCTATTTTTAGAAGTTGTAATTTTAGAAAGTTTCCTTAAATTAGAAGTTTTTAAAAATATTAATGATTATGGAATTAATTTAAATTTGGAAATTTGCTAAATCTTGAAACTGTATAATTAGGATTTTTTATTTCTTAGAAATTTTCTAATTTAATAGTTTCCCTTGTTAACAACTTCTCTAATACTGGAGATATGTCTTAATTTAGAAATAATTTATATTTAGAAAATGATCTATTTTTGGAAAGTTCTATTCTTAGAAAAATCTATTTTTGGAAAAAATTATCTAATTTTGGAGACGTTTAATTTTAGATAATTTCCAAACTTAAAAATTTCTAAATTTAGAATTTCATCTAACTTTGAAAAGTTTCTAAATATGATTTCAAAAAAAGAAAATTCTCGTGGAATGAAGTTTTGATTTAATGGGGTGGAGTCCAATTTTCATAGCCTTGACTTGATTTATAATTTTTAATTCGGTTACAAATATTATATTTCTTTTACTAGTTGTAACTTTAGAACAATTGCAATTAGATTAAGATCATGTAATTTTTTAAATTAGAATCTTCACCAAGGCTTGTATTGTGTATTTTACAGGAGTTTTAATTGCGCACTTAAAAATCGTTGGAAATACGCATAATTGGCTAAGGAGTTTTAATTGCGAGCTTAAAAATCGATGGAAATACACATAATAGGCTACGATGAGTGCCTAATCTTTTCTTTTGATTTTATTTTTCTCTTGCATTCATATAGATTTATTTAGGGTTTGTTTATTTATTTTATTTTACTTATTGATTGCATTTAATCTGTCCATGCATTTGGGTTGTTAGTATTCATGCATTAGACATGATTGTTTTATTATTTTTTGCATACTTGTTTGAATGTTATGTGGTAATTTAGGACTGTATTTTCACAATATCCAGAAAAATAAGATTAGTAAAATTGGTTCATGCATCTCCATAATAAAATCAATTAAGGAACCATTAGGCTAGGTTTTAGGGTTTCATGCTCATTAGGAATCTTTTCGATTTAAATTATTTTTTGTAACCGGTGAATAGTTTATCTTCAAGAATGGTGTCTAAGGCTAGCTCTGTCACCAAGATATAAAGTCGAGCTGGATCTAAGGATAAGTTGGGAAGAGATGTCGTGTGCTCCCCCACTTACCTGGGAACTTACCTGGCCATCTTGTGGTTAAACTTTCATCGGAGACTTACATTATTTGGAGAGAAATGTTGGAGCAAGTCTAGAGACAATCTTTAGGGTCCTATTAGCTAAATAAAAATTTGATTGCATTAGTGCAATTCAAATTTAGATTTAGGCATTTTCTTGTGTGAATTTGGTTGAGCGTGGATGATCGTGTTTGTGTATGAATTATTGGTGTCGTGACTCTGACAATCGTTTGTTTCAAGTTACATTTTTTGTCGATTTACCGATCGTTGCGGAGCTAGTCTAGCTCAGTCATAGACAGTCCACCTTCATCACCACCACCATTACCTAACATGGCAGGAGAAAGAGTCGAAGAGAAAACCCTCCAAGACTATTTTTCAGCAGTCACACCCAATACACCATCAGGCATAGTTGTTACAGCAACTAATGTAGCCTTTGAACTCAAACCAGGCCTGTTACATCTTTTACCCGCATTCCATGGACTTGATCATGAGGATCCTTACCTACATGTTAAAGAATTCTTAGAAATTTGCGCCACCATCAAACTTCAGGGCATCATTAATGAATCCATTAAACTTCGTTTATTTCCTTTTTCTCTCAAAGTGAAAGCGAAATCTTGGCTAAATTCTCTACCTGCAAATTCCATCATAACTTGGGATCAGTTGGCCAACAAATTTTTGAATAAATTTTTCCCTATATCTAAAACTAACACTTTTAAAAAAGAAATTACAAACTTTAATCAGAAGGAGGGTGAACAATTATGTGAGTCATGGGAAAGATTCAAAGATACGTTGAATAAATGCCCCCACCATGGCTTTGAAAAAGGGGAGACTAGTGCAATTCTTTTATGATGGTTTAACCATATCGAACAGCACAATGGTCGGATCTATGAAGGGTGGGGATTTTTTAATGCTAACTCCAATCAATGGATGGAATTTCTTAGAATCATTGCCGGAAAGTTCAGCACAAACCTCAAAGAGAGAAGATTTATACGAAGTTGGTACCGACTTAGACGTTAAGCTTGCAATTGCGAACTTAATAAAGAAAATCGATGTTTTAGCGATGACTCAGGCGATGAACCGATCATTAGTAATCCATGCTGAGGTTTGCGCAATGTGTTCTAACCTAGGACACACTGTCCAAAACTGTCCTTCCTTCGGATCTAATGCTAAGTGCTCAACCAAGCAGGCCAACGCAATCCATAATTTTAGAAGACAACAGGGAACCCCTTTCCTGCCACATACAATCCTAATTGGCGGAATCATCCAAATTTTTCTTGGCGTCATAATCAACCTCTAGTAGGTCAAGAACCCTCTCAATATCTAGGTCCACCATACCAACCACCTCAGAACCAGCCATTCCACCCATCTCAAAATCATCCAGCCCAATCAAATCAGTCTTATCAATTCAGTCCATCTCAACAACGTAAACCCTCTCTCGAGGATACGTTGCAGTAATTCATGCAGTCTACCCAGCAGGCTATGCACAAGCTTGAAACACAACTTGGGCAATTAGCCACCGCAATAGGAGATAGGGAGAAAGACAGATTTTCCAGTTAGCCTATCCCAAACCCCAAGGGCCAGAATGAGGTTTCATCGTCTAATCCAGAAGACGCTAACTCTATTATTACCTTGAGATCCTGGAGACAGGTAAACAATAAAGTGAAAATGCCTAGACAACAGAAAGGCCAGACCACTTGTCAATCCAAGCATCATGATGACCCATCGAGTCCATCCCCAGTCCAAATCGCACCGGATCCATCTGCTAGAAAACCATACGTACCTAGGGCTCGTACCCTCAGAGGTTGATCACAAGCAAGGGGTGCCTTATGGTGACATACTAGAGGTATTCAAACATGTCAATATTAACATTCCTCTACTTGATGCCATCAATCAGATTCCCTCATATGCTAAGTTTCTCAAAGACCTCTTTACGGCGAAACGGAGAACTAAATGTTCCCACAAAGGCATTTGTAGCAGAAAATGCAAGTGCTCTCCTCCAACAACCATTCCCGATTAAACATAAGGACCCTGGGTGCCGAACCATTGCATGCACTATTGGTACAAATGAAATTGACAGGGCCTTATGAGATCTAGGAGCTAGTGTCAGTCTACTGCCCTACTCCGTTTATGATCAGTTGGGGCTGGGAGAGCTAAAGCCCACTCCTATCACACTACAGTTAGCTGACCGCTCTAAAAAATTCTAAGGGGTGTGATAGAAGACGTTCTGGTGAAAGTAGACAAATTATACTTTCCGGTTGATTTTGTGGTGTTGGATACACAACCTGTTCAGAAATAAAGTGGGCACATTCCGGTTATTCTTGGATGACCATTTTTGGCCTCCACAAAAGTTGTTATCAATTTCTAAGATGGTATGCTTAAGTTGTCGTTTCGGAGATCTGACGGCTGAACTAAATGTGTTTGGCCTATGTCGACAACCTTTCTGCATAGACGATCCGTGTGAGATTAATACGATCAAGAGTTCTGTCCAAGAGTCCTTCCATCACTTCATTTGTGCTGACCCATTTAAGAAGACTCTATCCACTTCTAGCACAGACTTCAATGAAATGGTAAACAAGAAGTGAACGCTATGTTTGACGCATGTCCATATGTACGAAGGCTCACCAAATTCGAACCTTTCCTCGTTAGTCAATCTATTCTGATCTCCTCTGGCGAGAAGCCAACAAAATTAGAGCTCAAGCCACTCCCTGAGACACTTAAATATTCTTATCTTGGACCATCAGACACTTTACCTGTTATCATAGCTTCCGATTTAACTTCTGAGCATGAGTCTAAACTCCTGGCTGTTTTAAGAGATCACCATAAAGCTATTGGATGGTCCATTGCCGATCTCAAACGAATTAGCCCCTCTATGGTCATGCACAAAATTCACTTGGAAGAGAATTCTAAGACATCTAGAGAACCACAGAGACGACTAAATCCGGCGATGCAGGATGTTGTAAGAGCCGAAATTTTAGAACTTCTCGAGGCAGATATTATCTATCCGATCTCTGACAGTGCATGGGTGAGTCTGATACATGTTGTACCTAAGAAATCGTGTGTGACGGTATTCAAGAATCAGGATAATGAGTTGGTGTCAACCCGTATCCAAATGGGTTGGAGAGTTTGCATTGACAACCGTAAGCTGAATACTGTCACTCGAAAGGACCTCTTCCCTCTTCCGTTCATTGATTAGATGCTTGAGCATTTAGTCGGTCATGCATTCTTTTGTTTCCTTGATGGTTATTTCGGCTATAACCAGATCTACGTTGGTCCTGAGGATCAGGAGAAGACCATTTCATATGTCCGTTCGGTACATTCGCATATCGTTGTATGCCATTCAGGTTGTGCAATGCACCCGCCACTTTACAGCGGTGCATGATCAACATCTTTTCTGATATGGTTGAACGATTCTTAGAAGTCTTCATGGATGACTTCTCTGTGTTCGAGTCTACTTTTGACCAGTGCCTGCACCATCTAAGCTTTGTGTTAATCAGGTGCCAAGAAAAGAACCTAGTATTGAATTGGGAGAAATGTCACTTTATGGTGAGGCAGGGCATAGTACTGGGGCACATTTTCTCTGAAAAGGGTATCGAAGTAGACGAAGCAAAGGTCAATCTGATCTCTAATTTACCAAGACCCTAAACCGTAAAAGAGATCAGGTCATTCTTAGGCCATGCTGGTTTTTACAAGAGGTTTATCAAAGATTTCAGTATAATTTCTAAACCTCTCTGTAAACTCTTGACCAAGGATGCTAGTTTCGATTCTGATGATGAGTGCGTTCAAGCCTTTGAAAATTTAAAAAACGCTCAGACCTCCGCTCCGATAATACAGCCACCTGATTGGTCTATTCCTTTTGAAATTATGTGTGATGCCTCCGATTATGCAGTAGGCACAATTTTAGCACAAAGGTTAAATTGGTTGCCTCATGTTATCTACTATGCTAGTTAAGCTGGAAGAATTACGAAATGAAGTCTGTGACACGGCCAAGAGGTACAAAGACTGGAGAAAGTGTTTCATGACAGACACATCTTGAGAAAATCTTTTACAGCTGGTCAAATGGTCTCGTTGTATGATTCAAGGTTCCATCATTTTCCTGTGAAGTTAAGGTCCAAATGGACAGATCCATTATTTGTTTCATCAGTATTTCCACATGGGGCAGTACAGACCAGGTATCCTACGAGTGGTCGTCCGTTCAAGGTTAATTGGCAACGATGAAAGCCATTTTTAGAGTTCCCCATTCCTGAAAAAGAGAACGAGTTCGTGATAGCCGATCCTGTGTACCAAGACTGATTTGAGGATCCATACCCATTCACTCACCTACCCATCTTCATCCTTTCCATTACCCAAACCCACCTATCCATCTGTCTATGTCTGAGTCTTCAATGTCTAGTTTAGGTTTTCATCGAGTCAATCTAGGATTTCTTTATTTGGTCCATTTCGTACCTCATGCATTCCAAGGTATGTCCGAACCCCGGTTGTTCATTTTCCATAATATTTCTTCTTTTACACCTGGCTAATGTCGATTAGGGAACATTGAGGAGAATGTTCAATTTAGGTTTAGGGGTACTGAAGTCATTTATCATCCATCTGAAACAAAAAAAACAGCATCTATCATCTGTTTTGTCTATGTGACCAGCAGACGTTAAAGAACTGGATAGGAGTTATGCACGTAGATGTTCCAGTTTTTGTCTTCGCATTGCGTCTGTCTAGAACACAAGTTGCCCCAGACTTGTGTAGGAAAATCATTTCCTTAGCTATGAGGTTGAGGAAGCTGGGAATCCAAGAAGAGCAACCCAGACCTCTTTGTGGTCGAATCACTCTGGCTGCAAAGAGGAATGCTAAGAGGCTAGGAATCTGTCACAAATGTGGATGTGGGAATTGCAATGGATTAATATCTCATCAAGGAGTCCATTGTGTGACAGCACCAAAGCATAGACTTGTAATAGCCAGATTTTCAATTCAATAAATATATTGGCTATTACTTATTTTAATTGTTAAAAAATTAAGATTCATAGATGGAATGGATGCTTAATGAATAAGAATTGGGGCAATGGCCCAAGTATGGTCCAATGGACCATGGATAGGATTAATTCTATTTAATTGGGTCAATGTGGTCAATTGGGTCAAATGCCCAATTGGAACCCAATGGTTCAAGATGGGTTGATGATTAGGGTAAATGGGTAAGGAATGGATTTAATCGGGTCATGGACCCAATTATGATCAAAGGCATGGGGTCCACCTCATCAAGTAAGGTGGCAAGTGTATGAGGAATTATCCAAGTGGCATAGCCAAGTGGGACCCAACTCCACCTCATCAAGTGAGGTGGCGTGTGGACTAAGGCACATGTGGGGCCGGCCACCTTGGTTCACTTGGTCAACCATGGGTGAGTTCATGGGTAAATTAAAGAGGATCAAGTGAAGTGAACTGAGGTAAATTATTTAATTAAAATCACCTAAGTTAATTTAGAATAAATCTAAGCGCTTGAGTTAGGAGTTGTGTTTCATTTAAATGGAGTGAGTCAAATGGGGGTGAGTCACATGGAAGATGAAAAGATGGAGTGAGTCAAAGGGGAGGTGGAGGAGGGTTTCCATCTCATGGAAACCACTAGCCACCAAAACCGTTGGAGAGTGTGTGTGCGCCATGTGGAGGGCATGCACCCTCTTGGCTAGACAAAGAACTCATGTGGAGAGCATGCATCCACTTAGTGAGTCAAAGGGGGGTGGAGGGTTCCATCTCAATGGAAACCACAAGCCACAAAACCTTTGGAGAGGGTGGTGTGTTCCATGTGGAGGGCATGCACCCTCTTGCTAGTCAAAGGACTCATGGGGAAGACTCCACACTGATGAGGGTGGTTGGAGGTGGAGTCTTACCCAAGGAACCCTAAGGCAAGATAGAAAGGATTTCATCTCAATCTCCATTGGCCTTCCGCACCCCCCCCCCCCCCCCCCCCCCCCCTCCTCCCCCCTCCTCTCCTCCTCTAAGACAAGAAAACACTTAGGGATTTTCCCATCTCAACTCCTCTCCCTCTCACCAAAACCCTAAGGCCGACCTCTCTTTGAGAAAAAAGAACTAGAGTTTCCTTCCATTCTCTCCTCCTCTCCCTCTCTCAAACCTTCTCCTTGGCCGAACCATCTCTTTGGGCTTTCATCCTAGACCCTCTCCCTCTCAAGCACTACTCTTTGGGCGAAGACCAAGGAGGAGAAAGAGAAGACTAAGGAAGGAGAAGATCGGAGGAGCAAGATGGAGCGAAAGAAAATGAAGGAGTCGCGGAATCGGTATGTATGATTTAATAAATTAAAAGGAGGTTAAGGGAACCATGGTTTTGGCTATAACCATGGGGTTCCATTTCGGATTGGAAAGTTGGCCAAAAATATTATGGGCCATGGATTTAAAATCCATCCAAGAAATGAGATAGAAAATAGACAAAACCCTAATGGGTAAGATAGGTTATGTAAATGAAGATTATTAAGGACAATATGTATATGGCTTATGACAACATTCATGATTGAATGGAGAATGGTCAAGGATCATGGTTCGGCCCTTGCATGGCCGAACCCTAATTTTTATGTATATGGATCGTGGAGGACAAGAAAGGATTGGATGAGGTTCGGCCCTGATGTATGGCCGAACCCCATCAAATGATATAAACATGTTGTGTATGATTTTAAGAAACGACCATCCTCAAAATGATATGAAAATGGAGAATAGGATGAAGAGGAGAAAAAAAATAATGAACCATAGGGTTCAGCCATATGTATGGCCGAACCCCATGGAAGGATGTTGGTGATTTTTTAATGGGTTTTAAATGATGAAAATGATGGAAGACATGTTGATGGATTTTGGGTTTTAAAATGATGGACCTAAGTGTATGATTAAACCCCCATGGAGGGACTTTGTTTATGGACCTAATGTTTGTAAATGATTCAAAGGAAAGGATGAAAATGAGACATCATGGGTTCGGCCATGTTGAATGGCTGAACCCCATGAATCAATTTTTATGGACATTTTGTGGATCCATGCATGTTTAAGAAATTAAATGTTTAAGAGATGGAATGATCATGCTAAGGAATGGAGGGATTTATTATGGATCTATGTCATGTTAATGAATCATGTATGGACCTAAGTTATGTGTAAATAAGTTGAGTATCTAGCTATGGAAAGAGTGATAGCTAGGATGGGAATATGGTGAAAATAAAGGACCATGGGTTCGGCCATGTTGTATGGCCAACCCCCATGGATAATATTTTATGGACTTAGGTGTTTTTATTAATAAAAAATGATTAACTTATGTGATGGGATTAATAAATCAAAAGATGGAATAATGTTGGACCCACATTGATTAAAATGATCAAGGACTAAAATGTAAGACCCCGGATTTCGAGTTATTAATAAATATGAAAATTACTCCATTTAATTTGTGAATTATTAGATATGGATTTTATATGGGTAAAGTGTTGGGTCATTGCCCAATTAAGACCCAACGGAATATGGAAATGGTTTCAATAAATTAAATGGGGCTTAAATTTAATTAGTAATGCATTATGTCTAAAATTAAATAAAAGATTATGCATGGCCGAATATTGGATTTGCATATCCAAGAAGATGTTTAAAAATTAAATAAAGATTACATTGGCCGTGTATAGGGATTTTCATATCTATGTGATGCACATAGAATATTTTAAAGAGGGTCTTTCTTGATTAAAAAAAGCATAAGGGAATTGTTAACTTAGCACCCTCTAAATTGGGATCAATGGGAGATTAATTAAGGCAATGGCTAAAAGGAAACAAGAGGGGTGCATGGCACCTTCCAAAATTAAACACAAAGGGGTGCATGGCACCTTCTAAGTTAGGCAATAAAAGGGGCGCACGGCACTAAGCAATTGTCATCTTGGTACCTTCTAAATAGAGGACCAATTGGAGATTAAAGGCAGCAAGAGGCTCACGACAATTGCTATTGTAATTGTGGAATTTTTATTAAAGAAAGAGGGAAGAGGCACATGGCACACACCATAGCTGAATTCTCTCTCTCTCAATTCTCATTCTCGGCATTAACAAGAGGAAGAGAAGGCAGCTAGCAAGAGGAAAAGATCAAGAAGGAAAAGGATTAGAAGAGCAAGAACAACTGAGGGAAAACCGGAGGAGTTGCGGAACCGGTAAGTGGTTTTTATATTTTTGTTTAAGATAAGGAACCATAGGGTTCAGCCATGGTGTATGGCCGAACCCCATGGAAGAAGATTGAGAGATGATTTGATACTTTTAATGGAAGCATGAACCATAGGGTTCGGCCACAGTGCATGGTCGAACCCCATGAAAGAATATTGATTTTATGTATGGATTTTTAATGATGAAAACCTTGGACGGTTAGAATGTTTTTAATTGGATTTATGTTCATGAATTTAGATCATGAAAACCATGGAATAATATGATGATGTTAAAGGGTTTAAAGGAAGATAAAAGTCACGAACCCCATGGAAGAATATAGATGGATTTAATTTGGTGATGATCGAATGGAGATCATGGAGATGATGGCAATTTTGTAAATATAGGCCAACTTGAAAGATCATGGGTTCGGCCATGGTGTATGGCCGAACTCCATGAGGTCTTTTATGGATTTAAATTATTAAGGAACTTATGTTGGATTAAATAAATGGGAAGTGACTAAATGGAAGATCAAGGATTAATAATTGTCAAGATCATGAACCATAGGGTTCGGCCACATGGAGGATGTTACTAATTTAGAAAGTATCTAATGATGGATTGTTTTTGGAAGGTGGAGATTAAATTAGAAAGTTTCTAATTATGGACTTTCTAATTATGGAAGGAACTTTGAATTATGATTCAAATATGGAAAGTGATATATTTGGAACTTAGACATCATGGGTTCGGTCATGTGTATGGCCGAACCCCATGAACCAATTTTATGGGTTTTTATGTCACGGTTAATGGATTATTTTATGAACCAATGTTATGGATGGGTTTGGACATAAACCTAAGGTAATGGCAAAGTTGTAAATACATGCTAAGATGGAAGGTTATCCATGAATGGCAATATTGTAATTTAAATGGAATTAAGATATCATAGGGTTCGACCATGGTGCATGGCCGAACCCCATGAATCAAGTTAAATGGATTTTATGAACTTAAGATAGTGATTGGATTAATGGAGAGACAATGATAGAGGTAATGACATTTTGGTAATTAAGTGAAAATGAGGGACCATGGGTTCGGCCATGGTGTATGGCCGAACCCCATGGGGAATGTTTGCTGAACTTAATGTTTGATGTATCTTAGATGATTAATTGGGTTATCATCAGATTAATGCATAAAAATGGTATGAATGGCATTGTTGTAAATATAAGTAAAAATGAAAGATCATTGATTCGGCCATAGTGTATGGCCGAACACCATGGGGATTGGTTTATGGACTTAAAATATTGTAAATCAAGTGGGACTTGGTTCTGATTGATTGTTATATTATAAGGTAACGGGACCTCACAAGGTGTTTACGATCCTGAGCGGCTACCGGACGAAAGACTCAAGGACACATTAGCGGTCTTTGGTAGGATTCCACCTCTTTGAAACCATGGGTTGAATGTATAATGTTTTATCTTATTTTGATGAATTTATATTGCAAAGGATATGTTTCAAAATGTGAATTTTAAATGCTATGTTTATTTGTATAAAATATCATGTGTTGGATATGTTTCAAAAGGTGATTTTAAATGCTATGTTTATTTGTATAAAATAACATGTGTTGGATATGTTTCAAAAGGTGATTTTAAATGCTATGTTTATGTAATAAAATAGCATGTGTTTCATTGGCATCTCATGCATGGCATGGGGTGAAGGATTTGTAATCGCAGGGGCCACACTCCGTCGGGGCGTCCGAAAAACCTATGTGGGATACCTTGATGTGTTTTTCCATCAGGAAGAAACCGGAGGGTCCACACTCCGTTGGGGCGTCTGAAAGACCTATGTGGGGGTACTTTTATGTATATGTGATGGGTGTGACTCATTGCATTTGTCATCATTGCATGGCATGATTTTATATGGCTTTTTGGACTATATGTTATTATATATGTTTTGTACTAACAATGTATTAGCCCTAATTGGAATACCTACTGGGCGCGTTGTTCTAATGCCCTACTTCTACCCTAGTGAAGACACAGGAAACAAGGAGAAGAATGAACGCGAAACGGGTAAGGCATAGGAGCTTGGATGATTTAGTTTATATTTTGAATAAAGTTACTTATGGACATGTATTTGAGTAACTAGTTTCCGGGCATGTAATAACTTAGATGGTTGGATGTTTGATTGGATAATTATGTTACGTTAACTATTGATTAAAGACTTGACATACTTTGCTATCTGAAATGGAATAGAACTGGGTTCTATTATGATTCCGCATATTATGATTATAATTCCGCAGTTATGATGTTATTCCTCATGTTGATATTTTTATGTGTGAATCGTTTTCATGGACTTAGTCCATGCACACATAGGGTTGGCCAGTTAAGGGTCGGATTTTAGAAGTTCGAACTTAGCTCGCGTCGTGACGTCCCGCTCTCTATCGCTCTTTGATTATAAAAAAAAAAAAATAGACTCTGATTTTTTGAAAGGAAAGCGAGGAGTGAAAAAGGGCGGGGCGTTACATAAAAAGAGGGGCCCAAAACCAAGAGAGTGAGGTTCGGCCATGTTGTATGGCCGAACCCCACTAATGTATTTTTGGTGGACTTAAACATGACAGCCCAATGCATGATGGAAACCTCTTAGGGGACTTAACCAGATAAAACACTAGGATGATAAAGGGAGATGAACCTAGGATGATGTGGGGGTTGATGGAATTAAATGGATCACCAAATTGATGTATGCATATGTGTTAAATGTAATAAGGTAACGGGATTTCACAAACGGTGTACGATTGGCTTGACGCGATCGGTGATCGGTTTTTGGACGGAAACACAAGGACCCGATATTTGGACGTTGGTAGGATTCCTACCTTATTGAAAACCATAGAATATGTATATGTGATGATTTTACTTCATGTTTTAATGATTTATTTTGGTATCAAATGATATGTTTCAACTATAGGATTTTAATGCTATGATGTTTATTATTACATAGAATGTTTGCACTTGCATCTCATGCATGGCATGGGAGGGACCAAATGTAACGCCCGCCCCTTTTTACCGTAAAATCAGAGTACATTTTTTATTTTTTTTAAATAAAAGTGACAAAGGGCGTGGACGTCACGACGCGAGTTAAGTTCCGAGCTTCTAAAGCCCGGCCCTTAACTGGCCAACCCTACGCGTGCGTGGAACTAAGTCCACGAGTACGGTTCACGCGTAGAAAGTATGCTCGCGGAATATAAAATTAAATGCGGAATGAAAATAGATACTGTCCTACCAATTTTCAGATAGCAGGGAAGAAACATCCATTTAATTACTAAAATGCCATTTAACTGTACTGTCCAAAATAAACTCTAAAACATAGCAAGCCATCTAAGTTATTACATTCCGATAAGCTAATTTACTCAATTTACATTTCCACAATAAAATAATTAAACTAAGTAGCCGCCTCCCCAAGCTCCTAAGTTGGCTCCCATCTCGCCCTTCCGTTCCACCATCTCCTTCATCGTTAGCTAGGGTAGAAGTAGGGCGTTAGAACACGCGCCCAGTAGGACTCCGAGTAGGGCTAACAAATGGATTAGTAATAACAACACATAGCTAATAAAATAATGGAAAAACCATAAAATGAATGCTATGCCATGGGTGTCTATGACATGAGTCCTACCCATCATCCAAACCATATAATGTCATATCCCTCTTGACGGAGCAAAACCTCGACAAGATAGATCCAAATCGTAAAATATCCCCATTAACGGCAAGGCCTCGTCAAGGTGTCCCCATGCCTGTTCTCGGTCGCCCCGACGGAGCATGGACTCCGGTTTCATTATTTTCCCACCCATGCCGTGCATGAGATGTAATGCATTATGCTATGTAATATATATGTCTCATAACTCTAGTATATCATACATAGCCTTGGCATATAATGCATCATCTTAAAATATAAATCATAGTATTAAACATAACATTCATAATCGTAAATAAAACCAATCATAAGATAAATCCCATAGTCCACCAAATAAGATAAAGATACTATCACATATCCATGGCTTATAAGGAGGTAGGAATCCTACCGAATACCGACTCGCATCCCTTTTTCATTTTCGTCCAACAATCCGGCTACCGCCACGCGTATCACTCGTGATATCCAATACCTTATTAAATTACCAAATCAGTCCAAGTTTTAGCCGTTTCTAAGCCCATAAATCATATCTTAGTGGTTTTCTTCAATTTTAGCCAATATTTACCATTTTTTGCCACTACTCTTTTACATGATTAATTACTCATTTATTTAGGCATGATTAAGTCCAAAAATTGATCCATAACTTAGATCTATTAGTGGTCTATCAACCATAACATGAACTCATTAAAGATAAGTCCTTAACTTAACCAAATCCCAATCAATCTAAACACATTCATACTCCAACCTAACCCATCAAAAGACTCATAAATGGGACATGGGTTCGGCCATACACCATGGCCGAACCCATGGTGTCTTTTTCCCATTTTTTTTTTCCTTGAGTCCATTGTTCACATTTGAATTTATCACAAGTCCCTCCATATGGGGATTTCACCATTCATTTAGATCACTCATTTGATCAACATTGGTCTCATCTCTTGGGTTCATCAAAACTACTAACATTCCCATTTATTTTCCATTATTCACAACCTTTCATTCTATCATTTAATCACCATAGGGTTCGGCCATACACCATGGCCGAACCCATGGCTCATGATCCATCATTCACTGCTCCAAAATACCTACATTCACCAAAATATTAAATCCATTAATCTTCCCATTTTCCATGGCTTCAAACCTTAAAACCCTAATTTATTTCACACACCACAACAACCTAGGGTTCGGCCATACACCATGGCCGAACCCATGGTTCATGCTTCATTCTCTTTTATGCCTTTCAATGCCATAAAACCCTTTTTCATTTCATCATAAAACCATTTTAAAAACTTACCCACATTCATTCATTTCAAACCCTAAAATTCATTAGCTAAAAACCCTCATTATCTTCCATTCTTTAAAACCCTAACCAATTAAATCAACCACCAAATCACCCACCATGGGGTTCAGCCATACTACATGGCCGAACCCTATGGCCCATGATTTTCTTCCAATCACCCAATTCCATGCTTAATTTAATAAATTACAAAATGCACTTAATACATTTATTTATTTCTTTTCCCTAACCCTAATTTGCCCATTTAAGGTTTCCTCCACCTTCCACCCTTTCATTTGATGGACTTAAAATCCATGGCATAAACTTATTTAACCACCATTAATTTTACAAAAATAAATCCCAACTCTTAAACCCTAAAAATCCAAAATTTCTTGTTTAAGAAATACTCACAATCCGTCGTCTCCTCCGACTTCCGCCACTCCCGTCGGTTTCCTTAGCCTCCTCTCTCCTTTCTCTTGATCTTTGGTAGGTCAAGATGCTTGATCAATGGTGACAACCCCCAACCTTAGGATCGGCCAAGTTAGGGCTTGTATTGAGAGGTGGAGAGGGAAAGATGATGAGAGGGGAGATGATAACCTTGATCTTAGAGTGATTTTGCTTAAATTTCCACTTTTTTCTTCTCTCCTTCTCTTCTCTTCTCCGTAGCTCTCTTTCTCTCCTTCACTTGGAGCATGGGACGGCAATGGAGAATGAAAAATGGAGAGAGTAACAATGAAGAGAGGATATGAAATGGGAAAGAAACTCAAGACTTATCCCCATTTGGTGACTTAAAATCACACTTTACATTAATTATTTTCACCAACCAACAAGATATTTATCTTGCTTTATGGCTTATGACTCCACCACCCTTAAGTCCCAACGTGTTTCACTTCTTAACATGAGGTGATTTGGTTTTTCACCTTTTGACCCCACTTTGACCACTTCATTTGGATAATTTTAATCATTTAATATTTAGATATTTTAGTTACTTTAATTCCCATTTACTTAAATCATCATCTTTATAAATCCACCCATGGTTGACCAATTCAACCATGGTGGTCGGCCCCACCAACCTTGGGTCCACACGCCACCTCACTTGGTGAGGTGGAGGTGGGTCCCATTGGACCATGTCACCTTGGTCAATTTATCACTAACTTAGGTGATATAAATTTCATTAAGCCCATTCCTACTAGTTGTATCACCATGCCCAAATACATTTCATCTTACCCATTTACCTTAGAGCTTAACTATCTTGACCCATTGGGTCCCAAATGGGTATTTGACCAAATTTGACCATTCTTGACCCATTTAACCATCATTGACCCTTTAAATGAATTTAAATCCAATCCATAGTCTATTGGGCCATACTTGGGCCTTTGTCCAAATTTTGGCCCATTTACCATTTATTCCACCAATTTTCCAATTTTCATCATTAAAATAGATAATATTCACATATTCATTGATTTACAAATTCCGAGCCATTACACCAAATGAGGGGAGTCCACGCTCCATTCGGATTTTCGATAAACAATCATGGAGAGGAATCCACACTGATTCCAATGGATATATGATTGAATTGTAACCGGAGTCCACGCTCCGTTCGGGGCGACCGATAAAGCATTCGTGGGGAGAGACATACTGTGTTTGAAATATAACCGGAGTCCGCGCTCCATTCTGTGGGACCGATAAGGCATTCGCGAGGAGTCGTGACAATACCTTGATGTGGATTATCCATCAAGAGGAATACTATGTGATGGTGATATGGATGATGGGTGGGACTCATGGCATATGACACCCATGGCATGGCATTGACTTGCATGGGTTTGATATTATTTATATCTATGTGATTTTTTATACTAACCCATGTGTTTGACCCTACTCGGAGTGCCTACTGGGCGCTTTGTCTAATGCCCTACTTCTACCTTAGATGATGACACAGGAAATGGACGGAACGAAGGACGCGATCGGAACCAAGCTTAGGAGCTTGGATGAGCTAGATCTATTTTATTTAAGTTTTTATTTTGGACATGTAATTTGAGTAATTAGCTTGTTGGGACTGTAATAACTTAGACTATTAGCTATGGTTTGGATTTTAATTTTGGATATTTTAAGTTAATGTGATTATTATTAAGTGATGGACTTCCTTGCTATTTAAAATTGGATAGGATAGAACTCTATTATAATTTCGCTTTATGTTTAATTCCGTAAGCTTAACCTTATCGCGTGTGAACCATTTTGCTAGACTTAGTCCACGTACACATTTGGTTGGCTAGTTAAGGGCTGGGCTTTGGAAGTTCGGACTTAGCTTGCATCATGACGTCCCGCTCTCTCTCACTCTTTATTTCAAAAAATAAAAAATAGACTCTGATTTTCGGCGAGTAAAAAAGGCAGGGTGTTATAAGACCTATAAATGGAAATAGATAGATTTATTAGGATTTAGTCAAAGGTAGAGTAAGTCCGGAAAGACTAAGACTCCTTGGTGTCCAAAGAGCTATTGATTTTCCCTTAGGGGACTATAAACGTCTTGACAATCTGACGTTAACTGAGTAATAGTTTTCTTAGGCAGAGAGAGGCATACTTAATCTTTTAAGGGTAGAGTAAGCAAAGGCTGAGACTCTTTGGTACTAAACAAGACTGTCAATTTGGGTCTAAGAAAAGCATGTATCTTGACGATCTGACGTAAAAAGAGTCACATTTTTAGCATTAAGACGTAAATAAAAATCTTTATATCATACTTTTACCGAAAGATTTTTATAGGATTTATGCTCGGAAATACCTGTACATAGCCATATTAATGTTAATCCGAAAAAGAAAAATATTCATAACTCGAGTGATCACGAGAGGAATACTAGTGGAGACTTAAACCTAGTGAGCTTTAGAGCCATTCTATCCTTCTGAGGGTTATAAGTAAACTCATGTTTATTTGATAAGCGCATTGAGTCGTTGTAAGATCTCATTATCCTTTGATTTGGTCATATTCTGAGAACGCCATCAAAATTGAGTTATTATGCCTAATTTTTTTCCAAATTTATTTGAAACAATGAAATAATCTTATGAAGCTTAGGATAGGATATAAGCCATTGTTGGACTGTTTGAGCCTTCAAGCCCACCTATTTTGGTCATTTTATCTTCTTAGTTCCCCAGTTGAGCCTAATATAGCCTCTTTATTGATTGTCATATCTACCATACCCAACTCCAGACATGGAGTTTGAGCCAAAATTTTATATCCAGGACCTATCTTTATATGAGAAAAGGTTAGGGAAGAATTTGGGATAGGATTCACTAAAAAATAATTTATGGTGAAAAAGAAAAAAAAAATTGGGAACATCCATACATCAAAAAGGGATGTTGAAAGAGAAAAGAAAAGAAGATTTGAAAAATCAAAAAAATAAATACTTAAAAAAAATGAAAATATTAGAGGAAAAATATCCTGCTCATATTATGAAGACCTCTAAACCTTTTCTTATCAAAGTGTTAATTTGTAGAGTCTTTTATCCCTTCTTTGATATGACCTGGTCCTAAGCCATGTTTCATCCTATTAAAAAGTCCTATTGATCGTAAGTCAAAATAAGGTATTTCATGTAGAGAATAGAGGAGGAAAAATAATGGTGTTTAACTCAACGTTCTTAGGAAAGTGGCATCTATTCATGAGATCAATTATTTTTTTCATCTGTGCCGTCTTTGTTTAATACATATGTGAGAATTTTGATTTGAATACGTAAACTTCGCTCACATATACCTTGAGTGAAAATAAACCCAAAACTCTGAGCGTTAGTTTTTTTGAGAGACAAATCTAGTGAGGTTTGAAGTCAAAGCGTATTTTCCAATGGTGGTTATAAAACTTGTGTCAATTTGGAAAAAAAAGACTGTCTTAATATTGCCTATCACACATAACACTCTGGGTATACGTCTTGTAAAATGAATTTTGGAGTTGTATAATATTTAGATTTTTGTCTGTGTTTTAGCTGAAAAATTCGATGTTTGTGGGTATCATCATTTGAAGCCCTCACGAGACTATAACTCATCTACTAGTGGTGAGTTAGGGGTTTAAAGGCTTATTGCATACGCTAAATGCAATCGAGAGTACCAGCGACAGTGTAAAGCCCCGCCCTTTTTCACTCGCTTCCTTTCGTAAAATCAGAGTCTATTTTTTTTTTTTTATAAACGAAGAGTGATAGAGAGCGGGACGTTACGACGCGAGATAAGTCCGAACTTTTAAAGTCCGACCATTAACTGGCCAACTGTATGTGTGCATGGACTAAGTCCAAGAAAATGGTTCACACATAGCAATATAAACATGCGAAATAAAAATCATAACATGCAGAAATATAATAGAACACAGTTCTATTCCATTCAAATAGCAAAGTACGTCAAATCCTTAATCATCATTATCATATCATAATTATCCAGTAAAACATCCAGCCACAGCAAATTCATCTAAGTTATTACAATCCGAATTCTAGATACTCAAAATACAAGCCCATGAGTATCTTAAACAAAATATAACTTAAAAGCTTCCAAGCTCCTATGCCTGGCCCGTTTCACGCTCATCGTTCCCCTCATTTCCTGTATCATCCACTAGGATAGAAGTAGGGGTTAGTACAACGCGCCCAGTAGGTATTCCAATTAGGGTTAACACATGGGTTGGTACCAAAAATCCAAATATAATATATATCAAATCCAGTTATAATAAATCATATCATACTTATAAAGCATCGTATCCAAAACAGTTTATGATAATAGAGATCCAATCATACCGATGAAGACCAGAAACCTTGCATGATAATAAATATCATAATCATGCCGATTCAATGCCATGCTATGTTATCATATGCAATGAGTCCCACCCATCACATGTACATAAAAGTACCCACCACATAGGTCTTTTGGACGCCCCGACGGAGTGTGGACCCTCCGGCTACCTTACATACATAGTATCCTCTTGATGGAATGCTCCTCATCAAGGTATCCCCCACGATTCTATTACGGACGCCCCGACAGAGTGTGGATCTCCGGTTACATTACATACATAGTATCCTCTTGATGAAATGTTCCTTATCAAGGTATACCCCACGAATGTTTTACGGACGCCTCGACGGAGTGTGGGTCTCCGGTTACAGTTCATACACAGTATCCTCTTTATGGAAATCACATCAAGGTACCCCACATAGGTTTTTCGGACGCCCCGACGGAGTGTGGACCCTCCGGCTACCTTTCATCCCTCTCATGCCACGCATGAGATGCAAATGCCAACATGCTATGTAGAAATACAAATCATAGCATTTAAACGCTCATATCTAAAAATATACAACAAATGCTATTTTATCATATAAACATAGCATTTAAAACTCACATTTGAAACATATCCAACGCATGCTATTTTATCATATAAACATAGCATTTAAAATCACAATATTAAAACATATCCTTTGCAATATAATTTCATCAAAAATAAGATAAAACAAATGTACATAAACCCATGATTTCAAAGAGGTGGAATCCTACCAAAGACCGCTAACGTGTCCTTGCGTCTTTCTTCCGGTAACCGCTCACGATCGTAAACACCTTGTGAGATCCCCTTACCTTATAATATAACAATCAATCAAAACCAAGTCCCACTTGATTTACAATATTTTAAGTCCATAACCACAATCCTCATGGGGTTCAGCCATACACCATAGCCGAACCCATGGCATACCATTTTCACACTTATTTACCAAATTTCCATTGGTCTAATCTTTAGTTAATATTTCATTCATTTTAATCTGCCATTCATAGACCCTAGGTCCACCAAATAATTCCCATGGGGTTCAGCCATACACCATGGCCGAACCCATGGTCCATTAATTCAATTAATTACAATAATGCCATTATTCCTTCCATGGTTAGTCACCTTCATTTATTCACCCATGTTTAGATTCAAAACATAAATCCATAAACATCTAAGTCCAGCAAATCTTCTCCATGGGGTTCGGCCATACACCATGGCCGAACCCATGGTCCCTTATTTTCACTTAATTACCAAAATGTCATCCATGGCTAACCTTCCATTTTAGCAAGTATTTACAACTTTTCCATCCTTAGGTTTCTGTCCAAAACCGATCCATAAAACCCATATGATCCCTTAATTGGTTCATAGGGTTCGGCCATACACCTTGGCCGAACCCTATGATGCATAAATTTCCAATTATATAATCCATAAACATATATTTGCATTCTCCAATTAATCCACCATTCATTTAAAATATTCATAGACATAAATCTATAGAAATTGATTCATGGGGTTCGGCCATACACATGGCCGAACCCATGATGTCCAACTTTCCATTTTCATCTACTTCCATTATTTAGAAAATCCATAATTAGCAAGTCCATAATTAGAAGGTCCATATTTAGAAGCTTTCTAAATTCAATATCCACCTTCATAATTAGAACTTTCCAATTTAATCTCCACCTTTAGATACTTTCTAAATTAGTAACATCCTCCATGGGGTTCGGCCATATACCATGGCCGAACCTTACGGTTCCAAAATGTTCTCTTTAAAACTCATTAATCCTAGATCTTCCATGATCCTTAAAACAACATATTCATCCACTCATTTAAATCCATTAAAATTATTAACATCCTTTCCATGGGGTTCGGCCATACCACATGGCCGAACCCTTTGGTTCCTTGCTTCATCTTGAACATCAATTAAACCCTTTTAAAACCATATAATTATTCCATGGTTTTTATCCCATAAAAATAACCAACAACCTTCCATTAAAATTTACTAAAGTTCTTCCATGTAATCCCTTCAAAAGAATTGATAATCCTTCCATGGTTTCCAACCCATAAAATAACCATGTCTTTCCATGGTTTCCAACCATAAGAACATAACCATAATCATCCCTTAAACTTGTTCCATGGGTTTGGCCATGCACTATGGCCGAACCCTATGGTTCCTTTCTTTAAACAAAACATCAAACTACTTACCGGTTCCGCGACTCCTTCGGTTTTCCTTCGGTTGATTTTGCTCTTCTAATCCTTCTCTTCCTTAGCCTCTTTCTTCTTGATCTTGCCATACGCCGTTGTTGTTTTGCTGCCCCTTTCTTTGTATGCAATGTCCGTATGCACTACCTTGGTATGCCGTGAGCCCTTGTCTTTCTTTTACAAAAAACTCCCAACTTTGTTCCCTTTTTAGACAATGCCGTGTGCCTCTCCTTCTCTCCTTTTAATACTATTCATTGGCCAATCTTAGAAGGTGCCATAACCCTTTGTTTAGCAATACCGTGTGCCATTTTCTTTATTAATGAGTGCCATACGCCCTTGCTGCCTTTTCCTTATAAGACTCCCCTTGGTCCTATATAGAAGGTGCCATGCACCCCTCTTGATTCTAAATAGAAATTGCCATGTGCCCTTCTTACTTAATACTCTCAATCGGCCAATCTTAATCCTAAATTTAAAAGGTGCCTAGATAAATAATTCCACTTATGCCGTGTACCCTTGCTGCCCTTCTCTTAAAACCTCCACTCGGCCAATCTTATTTAGACAATGCCGTGTGCACTATTTTTGCTTTATAGAAGTTCCACTTGGTTTCCTTATTTAAACAATGCCTTGCGCCCTTCTTGTCTTGTAAGATAACAATTGCCGTGAGCACCTTTCCTTCCTCTCTTTTCTACTTTCCAATTGATCTAAACTTAGAAGATGGTGTGCGCCCCTTGATGCCTTTCTTTTATTAAACCTTCCCTTTAATCCTATCTTAGATTAGAAGGTGCCATGCGCCCCTTGTTTCTCTTGATTTAGAAGGTGCCATGACTCTCTAAATTAGCCATTGCCTAAACCCAAATCTATCTACACGTTTTTGCCCAATTTAGGACAATCCTTGGTCGTATATAATTCCTATGCGCATATCCCATGGATTAGATATCTCATAATTGGCCAAGTAATATCCCATACATAGCCATGCAACTCCTAACATCTTTCCATCATATCTTCCATGTGCATGCAATTAATCCAAATCCCTTATTTATATAAATTGCATAACTAATTAAATTCAACCCATTTAATTTTTTTATAAACCCTTTCCATAATCCGTTGGGTCTTAATTGGGCAAAGACCCAACACTTTACCCATATAAGATCCAAGGTTCATATTTAATAATTCACAAATTCAATGGGTAATTTTCGTAAATATATATAACTTGAAAATCCGAGGTGTTACAGAAAGTGGTGTCGTTTAGGGTTTTAGTTTTAGTTTTGTTTTGCTCAAGGACTAGCAAAATCTAAGTTTGCGGGTATTGATGAACAATGTAAAACTACTATGTTACCCTTTAAATATTAGATTAATTAGTCTTTATTTTGTAAATATTAGATATGTTTAATGGTGTTTTTGCATTTTACAGTATGCTGTAACATCCCGGGTTTTCAAATGCATTATTATATTGGGTATTATCTATTTTAATTATTAAATTTAAGATTTATAGACGAAATGAAGGTTAGATGGGTAATAATTGGGGCAATGGCCCAATTATGACCCAACGAATCGTGGATAGACTTTGATTCTAATTAATTGGGTAAATGTAGTTAATTGGGTCAAATACTCAATTGGGACCCAATGGGTCAAGATGAATTGATGTTTAAGGTAAATGGGTAAGGAATTGATTTAATGGGGTCATGTACCCAATTAAGACCCAAGACATGGGATCCACCTCATCAAGTGAGGTGGCAAATGATTTAATGCACATGCATGGTCGGCTAACCATGGTTGACATGGTCAACCATGGGTGAGTTCAAAAAGGGTTAAGTGAAGTGAGATGAGTTAAGGGATTATTTAATTAAGGAATAAATTCAAATGGGGTGAGTTGAATTATATTGAGATGGAAATTAAAATCACTTGAGTTATATGGAAATAAGTTCAAGAAAATTAAGTGAGTCAAAGTGAGTTGGGATTGAGTTGAAGGTGAAAGACAAACCCCAAGTGTGAGCCATGTGTCTCCTTGGTTGGGACACATCGGAAAGACAAAGCCCTAAGTGTAAGCCATGCATATTCTTGGTTGACCAAGGGACAAGTGTAAGCCATGTGAAAAACAAGCCCCAAGTGTGAGACATGGGAAAGACAAAGCCCCAAGTATAAGCCATGCATATTCTTGGTTGACCAAGGGACAAGTTTAAACCATGTCAAAGACAAGCCCCAAGTGTAAGCCATGGGCAAGACAAAGTCCCAAGTGTAAGCCATGCATAATCTTGGTTGACCAAGGGACAAGTGTAAGCCATGTGAAAGACAAGCCCCAAGGTAAGCCATGTGTCTCCTTGATTGGGAAAAATGGGAAAGGCAAAGCCCCAAGTGTAAGCCATGCACCTTCTTGTTTGACCAAGGGACACATGGGAAAGACCACACCTTAATGAGGATGGTGGAGAGGTTGTTGGGCAAATTTCAAAGAGCTCACACCACACCCTTGCCCGATCCTCTCTTAGAGAGAAAAGAGAGAGTTTCATCTCATCCTCTCCCTCCCTCTTGAGTAAAATAAATCTCATCTCCACTCCAATCTCTCTCTCTCTCTCAAACTACACTTAGCAGATTCTTGTCTCTCTCTCCCTCTCTCTCCCACATTTGGTTTTAACACTTAGAAGGCCAGCAAAGCATCAAGGAAAGAGAGGAATTAACAAAGAAAGGAAGGAGTTTGGGGGTTGATTTCAAAGAGACCTCTTTGGCCGAACCCACCATTAGGAGTTTTTCATCTCAATCTCTCTCCATCTCTCATCATCCTTGGCCGAATTCTCAAGGTGTAACAAGAGGTTGCATTGCCTCTTTTCATCTCGCTCTCTCTCTCTCTCACATTTCGGCTCTAGACTTGAAGGAAGAACAAGGACTAAGAAAGAGAAGGACGGAGGAGCAAAATCAAACCTAAAGAAATGGAGGAGACACGGAATAGGTACGTAATGCTTAACGAGGGTTTATTGATTAAAAAGAAGCTAAGGGAACCATGGTTTCGGCTATGGAATGGCCAAAACCATGGGGTTCCATATTGGATTGAAAAGATTGGCGAAAATGTTTTGGGCCATAGAATGTAAAAGAAAAACCCATCCAAGAAGATGGTTAAGCCTTTGGAATGAAAAGAAAAGACCCTAACCTTGTTGGTGGGTAAGATAAGTTGTACAAATGAGTTGTGATAATAAGGACTATGTTTATACATGATTAATGGATGACATTAGATATGTTGAATATACGAAATAAATTTCCTAAGGAAAGGACAAGCCATGAAGGTGGATATCCATTGAAGGTGGAATATGTTTTGGAATAAATGATCAAAGAGTCGGTATCCATTCAAGGAATGGGTAGGTGTTGAGGACCAACAACCAAGGGACGAGAACCCCATGAATGATTTATGAGTCCATGAATATTTAAAAGTTAATTGACTAACTATGGATTATCAAGTTATGAAATAAAAAGAAAGGAATGATGGTGGACCCACAGTATTTAAAATAAAACAAGGATTAAAGAAAAGGGGTCAAAAACCAAGGGGTGAAGTTCGGCCATGTGGTATGGCCGAACCTCATTGATGGGTCTTGGTGAACATGAACACATCTTAGCCACGTCATATGGCCCAACCCCGTTGAGGGTCTTAACCGGTTTAAGGATTATGAAGCATAAATGCGACTAAAATGAAAGGTTGATTATAAATTGATATATGTGTATGATTTAAATTGATTTAAATTGATAAAGTAAAGAGACGTGATTCGTTTTCACGTGACAGTTGACAACTGTTCGTGAGAAACAAGATAAGGACAGTAGATCGAACTTGGGTAGGATTCCTACCTTGTTGAAACACTTTGATTATGTACATGCAATGGTTTTTATTTTCATGATTGATGATCTAGTTTTGGTACAAAAAATGCTTCTGTTTTAAGAATGGATTTCAAGGCTATTATGTAACTTAATATGAAATAACATGTTTGCACTCACATCTCATGAATGGTATGGGAGGGAACATATGAGAGGAGTCCATGCTCCATTTGGGGTTTTCGTTAAACAACCGTGGGGAGGAATCCACACTGATTCCAATGGACATACGGGAAGAGATGTAGGATGTTGAATTGTGAGAGGAGTCCATGCTCCATTCGGGGTTTCCGATAAACAACTGTGGGGAGGAATCCACACTGATTCCAGGGGACATACAGGAAGAGATGTATGATGTTGTAATAGCCCGGATTTTTAAATCAATACATATATTGGCTATTATTTATTTTAACGGTTGAAAATTAGAATTTTGATGGAATGGATGGTAAATGGATTAAAAATTTGGGCAATGGCCCAAGTAGGGTCCAATGGACCAAGGATTAGATTAATTTCATTAAATGGGTCAATGATACTTAATTGGGTCAAGGATGGTCAATTGGGTCAAATACCCGTTTGGGACCCAATGGGTCAAGATGGTTTGAGCATTAGGGTAAATGGGTAAGAGGTGAATTTGATTGGGCCATGGGCCCAATGGTGATCCAATTAGATGGAATGGATTGAAGTGATTGAGAATCACCTAAGATAAATTGGAAATTATCGAAGTGTTATGGTTTAGTGGGGCCCACCTCCACCTCATCAAGTGAGGTGGCGTGTGGACCATGACTTAGGTGGGGCCGACCACCATGGTTTCCATGGATAAGTCAAAGGGAATTAAGAAGAATCAAGTAAGTAAAGATGAAATTAATTAATTTAATCATCTAAATTAACATGGAATAAACCAAGGTGACATGATCGAGTGGGACCACCTCCACCTCATCAAATGAGGTGGCGAGTTGGCTGAGGAATTGGTGGGGCCGGCCACCATGGTTGACTTGGTCAACCATGGGTGGATTCATGGAAAATTTAAAGGGAAACAAATGGAATTAAATTATGGAAATTAATTAACCTAACTTAGATATCAAATCAAATAAATGGGTGAGTCAAATGGGTGAGTAAAAGGGGTGCGTCAATGAGTGGTTTCATCCCATGGAAACCACCCAAACCACTAAGACAAGACACACCAAAACCGTTGGCATGGGTGGTGGTATCATCTCATCTAACGAGATCCATAAAATGGGGGTAAGATTAGACATGCTTTGACCCATTGTGTGGTGATGGTTCCACCTCATCCCAACCACCACCACAAGGGACAAGGGGCCTAGGATTAAGGGTATGAAAGGCCATACCTTCCCCATCTTGGTTTGGTCAATGGACATCATGGGGAAGACTCCACCTTAATGAGGGTGGAGTCTAACCCAAGTTACCCTAGATGAGATGGGAAAAGACTAAGGTTCCATCTCATTTCCGTCTCTCCATCTCTCTCTCACTCTCCCAAACCGTCCTCCCCTCTCTTCCAAAAGAAAACACCAAAGAGAAAAAGACTTAGAAGAAAAGAAGAGAACCCAAGCTTGGACCACCACTCTCAAGACCAAAAACCTTAGGATATCTTCTATTCTCTCCTCCTCTCCCTCTCTCAATCTACCTTCATCTTGGCCGAACCAACCTTTGGTGATCTCACCTTGGTCAAGCTCATCCATTGGCCGAACAACAAGGAGAAGAAAAAGAAAGAAGGCTAAGGAACCAAGAGGAGAAAAAGGAAGCCGGAGGAGTTGCGGATCGGTAAGTTGCACTAAACAAGATTTTACATTTTAAAGGGTTAAAAAGGAGATCATGGAAGGTCCATTTCTTGGATTAAATGGTGGCCAAAATATCATGGGCCATGGATTTAAAATCCATCCAAGAAATGGACAACCCTAATGGGTAAGGTAGGATGTTAATAATGGATTGCTAAGGACACTATGTATGGTTTATGTATGCATGAATGTATTAAGCATGAAGAATGGTCAATAATCATGGTTCGGCCCTTGCATGGCCGAACCCTAATTATTTGGTAAAGACCCCATGCATGCCCAAGATAAGGTAAATGATCAAGGTTCATGGTTTGGCCTTTGCATGGCCAAACCCTAGGTTTTATGTATGAGAACCACCAAGGGATATGAACATGGTTGTATGTTGTTTTTAATAAAATGATGAACCATAGGGTTCGGCCATGTTGTATGGCCGAACCCCATTAAAGAATGTTGGTGAGCTTAAAAGGTTTTAAGGATCAAGAACATGCAAGGGTGTCAATGATTTAAAAGTTTTAAATGGGTGTATGATAAGGATTTTTAAGGGTTTTAAATGAGGGAAAACCATGGAGAAATATTGATGATTTAATGGTCCCAAAAGTTGTAAACAGTGATGAACCTGTAATGGCTCGGAATTTGTAAATCAATGAATATGTGAATATTATCTATTTTAATGATGAAAATTGGAAAATTGGCGGAATAAATGGTAAATGGGCCAAAATTTGGACAAAGGCCCAAGTATGGCCCAATAGACTATGGATTGGATTTAAATTCATTTAAAGGGTCAATGATGGTTAAATGCGTCAAGAATGGTCAAATTGGGTCAAATACCCATTTGGGACCCAATGGGTCAAGATAGTTAAGCTCTAAGGTAAATGGGTGAGATGAAATGTAATTGGACCTGTAACGCCCCGCCCTCTCTGAGAATCTCGGAGTCTAATTTTTTGGTTTTTATAATAAAACATCGAAAGAGAGCAGGCGGCGTCACGACGGGAGTTAAGTTCAGACTACCCAAGTCTGAACCTTAACTGGCCACCCATGTGTACATGGAATAGACCATGTGTAACACCCCGCCCTTTCCGAGAATTTCAGAGTCTAATTTTTTTTTTTTAAAATAAACATCGGAAGAGAGCGGGCGGCGTCACGACGCGAGTTAAGTTCAGACTACCCAAGTCTGAACCTTAACTGGCCATCCATGTGTACATGGAATAGACCATGATAGTGAATCACACATGGAACTAACATCAACATGCGGAATAATCTAGATAATTGCGGAATAGAAAGACGAGATAGCAAGTAACAGTCTTAAATATTAAATAACATAGATCAACCATCCACAGGTTATTATCCTAATCAAACCATAGCAAATAACGCATTATTACATGTCCAACAATAGTATTCAAATGACAGTAATAAACGTAATCCAAATCCATCATTAAAGCACTTAGGCTCAGCTCCCCTCCTGGTCAATGACCTTTCCTTTCCCCTTGCTTGTACCTGCAATCTCCTCTGAGGATAGAATTAGGGCGTTAGATCAACGCGCCCAGTAGTGTTTCCGAATAGGGCTACCACATGGTTAGTCAAAAACATGCAAGTAATATAATAGTAAAACATGTGTGACAAAATCCCATAAAATATGCTATGTATGAAATGCACATGTAATGAGTCCCACCCATCACCATTCATCATAGCCATCACTTGACGGGATTCTCATCGTCAAGGTAAACCACAGTGGTCTTTCGGACGCCCCGACGGAGTGTGGCCTCCGGATTCCTCCTGATGGGATTCTCATCATCAGGGTACCCCACAGTGGTCTTTCGGACGCCCCGACGGAGTGTGGCCTCCGGTTACAACACCATCATCCCATGCCATGCATGAGATGTCTATGCAAACATGTCATTTAGAAACATAACTTTACAATCATATAGGATATCAAAATCAACATAAAACAGCATATGGAATAGTGGTTACAATAAAGGTAGGAAACCTACTGAAGATTCACTTCAGTACTTGATCTTTCTTTCGCGTCACCCGGTCACGACTCGCACGTCGTTCAACTTCTGGTACCTTATCCATATAACAATCAATAAATCATACTATCACTTACTTGTTCATTCATATCTAAGACCCAACTACATCATGTGAGTCCTTTGATCAATCCCTTCGTTTGACTTGTATTCACAGATTTGCCATTGGTATAACCAATGTCTAATCTTGCTCTAATCAAAGTTCATAAAAGTAATCTACCTTAGTGGCTGGTTATTTACTTATCACTAAGTCCAAAGATAAATCCATATGTTTACTTAATCCAACTCATACAACCAAGTCATAATCTCCAACAAAACAATCTATGGGGTTCGGCCATTCATATGGCCGAACCCTATGATCCTCCTACACAATGATCCCATCATTTGTTTACAAGTTAGGCTCTACCATTTAGCCATATTAACTACAAGGTTCAGCTATCCCATGGCCAACCCAAAACAGCAAGCTTATTTCATTTAACATACATAGGAAAACCCATAAAATCTTGGTCCATTCATCCCAAAGCTAGCCCCATGGGGTTTGGCCATGCACATGGCCGAACCCAATGGTTCTCTTGATCTGATTATCACCATGATCACTCATGGTTTAATCATGCTAATTCAACCATGATCAATACATGGTTCAGCCATCCAAAGGCTGACCCAAATCAGTAACCATAACCCTAAGTAAACAAAATAAAAACCATAAAGCAACCCATGGGGTTTGGCCATTCACATGGCCGAACCTCATGGCTCTTTGGGATTCAATTCTTCTATTAATCTTTCATCATTTATCCTGTATCTTAGGCATAAAAACAGCAAACCTAATTCTATTTAAACTCCTATAGAAACCCATGGTATTGCATGGTTTCTAACTCTTTGATTTCACAACAATCATCAATCTCTTTCATGGGGTTCGGCCATTCAAGTTGGCCGAACACTATGTCCATGAATTGATCCTTCAAACATGCATTAGGTGTTATTTAAATCATGCAATATCAGTACCCTTTTGCTGCCCTTATATCTCTTAGAAACCCTCTAATTAAACTCATCCAAACAGTCCATAAAAGTCCATGGTTTCCATGTTTCCCAACATGAAAACCAAGATTCTTTACATGGGGTTCGGCCCTCCATGGTGGCCGAACCCAATGGTTATGTTTACTGTTTTTAAACCTCAGATAATCATGTAATAACAGTAAATAAAAATCAGGTTTTACCTTTCAAACAAACATCCAAAATCAACACAACTCCATGGGATTCGGCCATCCAAGATGGCCGATCCCCATGGTCCATTTTTTCCAATTTTAATCCACTGATTTAGACCACATAACTTCCACCTTTTCTGATATCCAAACACATGTTTTAACCCTCTTTAAAACATGTATTTTAAATCTATTACAAACATCTAACATCAGTCCCAACTTATATGGTTTTAACTTCTAAAAACCATCAAAACTAGCCACTTGTTTTCATGGGGTTCGGCCATGCTAAGTGGCCGAACCCAATGGTCCATTTCCATCTTTTAATCCACTGATTTTAGACCATATAAACTTCAGTCCCTATGTCAATCAGATCCATGTTTTTTAACCATTCTAAAACATGTATTTAAATCTTAAATCAAAACCCAAAAACAGTCCACAAAATCCATGGTTTTCATGTTTCAAAACATGAAAACCAAGCCATCTCTTACATGGGGTTCGGCCCTCCATGGTGGCCGAACCCAATGGTTATTTTTTTACCATTTTAAATCCTTCATAATCAAGGTTAAACACTGGTGTATTCGGCCATGACCATGGCCCAATACATACCCCACTTTATTAATCCAAAATCCATGAAACACTTACCAAATTCCAAGCTCTTGTCTTGCCTTTTGATCCTTGCTTCCTTTCCTTCTTATTTCCTTCCTTCTTTCTTAATTCCTTGCTGGTTTAAGCTTGAATAATTGATGCTAAAAACCTCTGCTGTTCCACTTAAGCAAATGAATTGGAGAGAGGGAGAGAGAGATGGAGAATCTTGGCTTTTCAATGGTGAAAAATGGCCAAGATGGTGTTTGTTTCCTTTAATAATTCAGCCCTCAAAACCCCTCCACTTCCTCATCAATTCTTGCCTAAACCAATGGGACACTTTCTGCCAACAAATGCACCCATTGGCATTCCAACATTGAAGGCTTGGGGTTTCCAAATGGAATAGAAACCCCCCATATTCCATTTAATGTTTTGCATGAAACTCTCCATAACAAGTCCCCAAAGTGTGGGACTTGTTTTGGTTTGTTTGAGATCACCACACCTCCTCATATTCCACTTAACTCACTGAATTTTCAGCCCATTTGACTTCCATTTTTGACTCACTCAACTCAATGTCCAACTCACTATAATTAATGCATTTCATTCAATGCACATGAGTTAACTCAACCCTTGATCTAATTCCAACTCACTTCAGTTCCACTCAACTGATTTAACTCGTGTTTTAGCTCCCTAGAGGGTCCACACGGTCAACCATAGTCAACTCGACCCCTTGGGTCCACTTTTAGCTCCTTGACCCGTTTTTGACTCCATGACCCAATTATGGTATTTTGGTCATTTCTAATTGGTTTTTACATATGGATCAAGCCTACCCATTTTTTCTCCACTTGATTTCCAATCAAATAGGCTTAACCCCATTTAATTTAAAATCACAAAGCGGTCAAATAATCCAGTAAGACCCGATGGGTCCCATTTGGGCCTTTTGACCCATTTAGCCATTTTCGACCCAATTGATGTAAATTACCCATCCAATCAAACTTGACATTCATAATGTGCTCATATGATCTTAATTTGAGCAATGGGCCATACCATTTCCTTACTTAACATCACAAAATAATTAATTTAACACATCAGGGGCATTTTCGTTTTATCCACTTCATTGAGAAATTACCCATCCAATCAAACTTGACATTCATAATGTGCTCATATGATCTTAATTTGAGCAATGGGTCCCACTATTTCCTTATTTACAATCACATTTATTGAATTCACCAATCCAGGGGCATTTTTGTAATTATTCCAACCGTTGAGAATTCTTTGACCCAATTAACCATTTTGACCTAATTTGATGTACATTACCCATCCATTATAATTTGACCCTTATACTATGTTCATAGGATCTTAATTTGAACAATGGGCCCCACTATTTTCTCATTTAACATCATAATTAATAAATTTACCAATCCAGGGGCATTTTCGTAAATATTCATCTTATTGAGAAATCGGGGTGTTACAATATAACCCTCTTTTTAAAATTTTCGTCCCGAAAATCGAGCGAAGTAGGGTTCTAAACGATTCCATAAATATCTCAGAGTGTGCTATTCTTATTTCCGATTTCAATTTCCCAAGTGACTTCTTCATTACCATGTCGATCCACACCACTTTGACAAATTGAATCGCTTGGTTCCGTAACACCTTTTGTTCTGTCTCATGTTATATCTTTTTCTCGTGAGCCATTTGTGATCTCACATAGATCAATCTACTTTGTTTCACTTTACCTGTTCTCATAGTATTTTCCATACGTACCTGCTCAATATGTTCTTTCATCTACTCTCCGTGTGAGGTAGTCTGTCAACACGAACCTATGCTCAAAGCTTTTTCTGATTCCATTTTAACTAGGTTTCTAGTTACATTCTCCTGGAATTCCATTAGCTAACTACAGAGCCAGGTGATCAGTCTAACTCGGCAGTCGTCCATAGTTTCCCATTCAAGTTTCACTAGACACCTATCTTTTCCGTTGAGTATATCTCCAAATTTAAACACATCTTTCTTTGCACATAAGTCTCTATGTGACTAACAACTTTTGTTCCAACTTCCACGATACCAATTCCCGGCATCAATCCAAACCATCATGGGAATAATCACCCATGGTTAAATACATCCATCCCTGGTGTTTCGCTTTCAGTAAATATCATCTATCCCTGTTTTATAATCATCCATGAATATAACCCCTATGGGTATAATCCATTCATGGTAACAATCCATCCTTGGTATTACTCTGTCCAGGAGCATCATCTAAACACAGTTACTAACCACCCATGAATATAACCCACCTATGGGTATAATTCATTCATGGAAACCATCCATCCTTGGTATCACTCTGTCCATGAGTATCATTTATGTATGATTAATAACTATCCATGAAATAACCCACCTATGGGTATAATCCATTCATGGAAACCATCCATCCTTGGTATCACTTTGTCCATGAGTATCATTTATGTATGATTAATAACTATCCATGAAATAACCCACTTATGGGTATAATCCATTCATGGAAACCATCCATCCTTGGTATCACTCTGTCCATGAGTATCATCTATCCATGATTTAATATCCGTAAGAACAACATTCAAATGAATCACTATAAGACTGTGGTAACCATATCAAATCACAATTATATCCTGACCCCTTGCAAGACTTAGGGCTCATGACTTACCAAGCAGAAGACCCACGTCCAACGTGATCCGGTCTACCTCGCTCTGCATCCCTTCACCTCATAGGTGATTCAGTCAAGCTCTAAGACGGTCACTCCGCGTCTGACGAAGCTAGTACCACCCCCACCAGGTAAAATAGTACCTAGCTCTGCGCATTCTAGCACATCTAGTGTGCCAAACAGTCGTGAGAGTGCCCTCCAGCGCGTAGCATGCGAGGGACCCACTCCTCAATGGTAACCCTACGGGACCAAGTCTCCGTAATTCGTATCGAGTTTCCCACAGTCTCAATCATCAATATCACGTGAGGGACGCACCCATTCCACATCTCAATATACTCCAATAACTTATTCACACATCTCAGTGTCAAAGTCTTCATGAACTCCTAAAGTTGCATACTTTTGAAAATCATTTAAACTTCCATCACCATACAAGGGTTGATAGGGTAAAACAAACCCTTAGAATCACAAAATACACCCTTACAAAATATTTCCATTTCCCTAACCTTTCTTTCTACCTCTTAACCTAGTCTTCCGTAGAAGACCCTGCATCATCGTCAAAGAAATTGTCAGGGCATGTCATCGACACGTGCCCCAACACTCCGCACGTCAAACAGGGTATTATTCCCGGTCCTCCAATGTAAGGACAATTAGTCCTCTCCTTCCCGTGCCCGTGCAGTCCACAAACAGGGCAAATGACCTCAAGGAGGTAGGGGCAGTAAGTACAATTGTGCCCCTCCTGATTGCACAACTCGCACATATACTCGGGCTCTGTCTCCCCTACAAATTCTCTTATGTTTGGGACATATTCCTCATCCTCTTCGGGTACAAAGGCCCCAACATTGTACTCGGGCGATCTTACCTCCATGTCCTGACTGTTTTCAACTTCATTGATGAAGTTTGGTATGCTAGCATCGTCGGAAGAAGAAACTAGGTCTATCGGACAGCTAGGTGTCCCTTTGTCCCACAACTCGGTGTACTCTATGTTGCTCGTCATATCTGTATCACAACAACAAAAACATATCAATAACAACTATAAATCAATCAAACTAATCATTGTTTTGGGGAATTTTCCCTAATCAACATCTTGTACTTCTTGTTTGGGGATTCTTCCTATGATCATAAATGTCTCGTGTTTGAGGAATTTTACCAAATAAACATCTTGTGTTTCTTGTCCTTGGGGAAAATTGCCAAATAAGCACTCTTTGTATTTCTTTATTTTTTGGGGAAACTTCCTAAGTATCATTTGTTTGTTTCTCCATTTGGGGATATCGGGAAGTGTTTCCTATTGCTATGTTTGGTATATCCATTTTGTTGACTTTACTTCCTTTGCTATCTTTGTTGTTCTCAGATTGATTGTTCAGTCTGAGTCTACGAAGTAAATTAATCCGGCCCCCAGTCAGCGGACTCCGAAGAGTCGGTCAGTTGGGATTCTTATCCGTCAGTGAGACATGAAACCGTCTTAATCTTACTTTGGAAGATTCAACTTCCCGTTTCGCTCTGATACCAACTGTAACACCCGCCCTTTCCGAGAATTTCAGAGTCTAATTTTTTTTTAAAATAAACATCGGAAGAGAGCGGGCGGCGTCACGACGCGAGTTAAGTTCAGACTACCCAAGTCTGAACCTTAACTGGCCACCCATGTGTACATGGAATAGACCATGATAGTGAATCACACATGGAACTAACATCAACATGCGGAATAATCTAGATAATTGCGGAATAGAAAGACGAGATAGCAAGTAACAGTCTTAAATATTAAATAACATAGATCAACCATCCACAGGTTATTATCCTAATCAAACCATAGCAAATAACGCATTATTACATGTCCAACAATAGTATTCAAATGACAGTAATATAACGTAATCCAAATCCATCATTAAAGCACTTAGGCTCAGCTCCCCTCCTGGTCAATGACCTTTCCTTTCCCCTTGCTTGTACCTGCAATCTCCTCTGAGGATAGAATTAGGGCGTTAGATCAACGCGCCCAGTAGTGTTTCCGAATAGGGCTACCATGGTTAGTCAAAAACATGCAAGTAATATAATAGTAAAACATGTGTGACAAAATCCCATAAATATGCTATGTATGAAATGCACATGTAATGAGTCCCACCCATCACCATTCATCATAGCCATCACTTGACGGGATTCTCATCGTCAAGGTAACCCACAGTGGTCTTTCGGACGCCCCGACGGAGTGTGGCCTCCGGATTCCTCCTGATGGGATTCTCATCATCAGGGTACCCCACAGTGGTCTTTCAGACGCCCCGACGGAGTGTGGCCTCCGGTTACAACACCATCATCCCATGCCATGCATGAGATGTCTATGCAAACATGTCATTTAGAAACATAACTTTACAATCATATAGGATATCAAAATCAACATAAAACAGCATATGGAATAGTGGTTACAATAAAGGTAGGAAACCTACTGAAGATTCACTTCAGTACTTGATCTTTCTTTCGCGTCACCCGGTCACGACTCGCACGTCGTTCAACTTCCGGTACCTTATCCATATAACAATCAATAAATCATACTATCACTTACTTGTTCATTCATATCTAAGACCCAACTACATCATGTGAGTCCTTTGATCAATCCCTTCGTTTGACTTGTATTCACAGATTTGCCATTGGTGTCTAATCTTGCTCATAATCAAAGTTCATAAAAGTAATCTACCTTAGTGGCTGGTTATTTACTTATCACTAAGTCCAAAGATAAATCCATATGTTTACTTAATCCAACTCATACAACCAAGTCATAATCTCCAACAAAACAATCTATGGGGTTCGGCCATTCATATGGCCGAACCCTATGATCCTCCTACACAATGATCCCATCATTTGTTTACAAGCTAGGCTCTACCATTTAGCCATATTAACTACAAGGTTCAGCTATCCCATGGCCAACCCAAAACAGTAAGCTTATTTCATTTAACATACATAGGAAAACCCATAAATCTTGGTCCATTCATCCCAAAGCTAGCCCCATGGGGTTTGGCCATGCACATGGCCGAACCCAATGGTTCTCTTGATCTGATTATCACCATGATCACTCATGGTTTAATCATGCTAATTCAACCATGATCAATACATGGTTCAGCCATCCAAAGGCTGACCCAAATCAGTAACCATAACCCTAAGTAAACAAAATAAAAACCATAAAGCAACCCATGGGGTTTGGCCATTCACATGGCCGAACCTCATGGCTCTTTGGGATTCAATTCTTCTATTAATCTTCATCATTTATCCTGTATCTTAGGCATAAAAACAGCAAACCTAATTCTATTTAAACTCCTATAGAAACCCCATGGTATTGCATGGTTTCTAACTCTTTGATTTCACAACAATCATCAATCTCTTTCATGGGGTTCGGCCATTCAAGTTGGCCGAACACTATGTCCATGAATTGATCCTTCAAACATGCATTAGGTGTTATTTAAATCATGCAATATCAGTACCCTTTTGCTGCCCTTATATCTCTTAGAAACCCTCTAATTAAACTCATCCAAACAGTCCATAAAAGTCCATGGTTTCCATGTTTCCCAACATGAAAACCAAGATTCTTTTACATGGGGTTCGGCCCTCCATGGTGGCCGAACCCAATGGTTATGTTTACTGTTTTTAAACCTCAGATAATCATGTAATAACAGTAAATAAAAATCAGGTTTTACCTTTCAAACAAACATCCAAAATCAACACAACTCCATGGGATTCGGCCATCCAAGATGGCCGATCCCCATGGTCCATTTTTTCCAATTTTAATCCACTGATTTAGACCACATAACTTCCACCTTTTCTGATATCCAAACACATGTTTTAACCCTCTTTAAAACATGTATTTTAAATCTATTACAAACATCTAACATCAGTCCCAACTTATATGGTTTTAACTTCTAAAAACCATCAAAACTAGCCACTTGTTTTCATGGGGTTCGGCCATGCTAAGTGACCGAACCCAATGGTCCATTTCCATCTTTTAATCCACTGATTTTAGACCATATAAACTTCAGTCCCTATGTCAATCAGATCCATGTTTTTTAACCATTCTAAAACATGTATTTAAATCTTAAATCAAAACCCAAAAACAGTCCACAAAATCCATGGTTTTCATGTTTCAAAACATGAAAACCAAGCCATCTCTTACATGGGGTTCGGCCCTCCATGGTGGCCGAACCCAATGGTTATTTTTTTACCATTTTAAATCCTTCATAATCAAGGTTAAACACTGGTGTATTCGGCCATGACCATGGCCCAATACATACCCCACTTTATTAATCCAAAATCCATGAAACACTTACCAAATTCCAAGCTCTTGTCTTGCCTTTTGATCCTTGCTTCCTTTCCTTCTTATTTCCTTCCTTCTTTCTTAATTCCTTGCTGGTTTAAGCTTGAATAATTGATGCTAAAAACCTCTGCTGTTCCACTTAAGCAAATGAATTGGAGAGAGGAGAGAGAGATGGAGAATCTTGGCTTTTCAATGGTGAAAAATGGCCAAGATGGTGTTTGTTTCCTTTAATAATTCAGCCCTCAAAACCCCTCCACTTCCTCATCAATTCTTGCCTAAACCAATGGGACACTTGCTGCCAACAAATGCACCCATTGGCATTCCAACATTGAAGGCTTGGGGTTTCCAAATGGAATAGAAACCCCCCATATTCCATTTAATGTTTTGCATGAAACTCTCCATAACAAGTCCCCAAAGTGTGGGACTTGTTTTGGTTTGTTTGAGATCACCACACCTCCTCATATTCCACTTAACTCACTGAATTTTCAGCCCATTTGACTTCCATTTTTGACTCACTCAACTCAATGTCCAACTCACTATAATTAATGCATTTCATTCAATGCACATGAGTTAACTCAACCCTTGATCTAATTCCAACTCACTTCAGTTCCACTCAACTGATTTAACTCGTGTTTTAGCTCCCTAGAGGGTCCACACTGTCAACCATAGTCAACTCGACCCGTTGGATCCACTTTTAGCTCCTTGACCCGTTTTTGACTCCATGACCCAATTATGGTATTTTGGTCATTTCTAATTGGTTTTTACATATGGATCAAGCCTACCCATTTTTTCTCCACTTGATTTCCAATCAAATAGGCTTAACCCCATTTAATTTAAAATCACAAAGCGGTCAAATAATCCAGTAAGACCCGATGGGTCCCATTTGGGCCTTTTGACCCATTTAGCCATTTTCGACCCAATTGATGTAAATTACCCATCCAATCAAACTTGACATTCATAATGTGCTCATATGATCTTAATTTGAGCAATGGGCCATACCATTTCCTTACTTAACATCACAAAATAATTAATTTAACACATCAGGGGCATTTTCGTAATTTATCCACTTCATTGAGAAATTACCCATCCAATCAAACTTGACATTCATAATGTGCTCATATGATCTTAATTTGAGCAATGGGTCCCACTATTTCCTTATTTACAATCACATTTATTGAATTCACCAATCCAGGGGCATTTTTGTAATTATTCCAACCGTTGAGAATTCTTTGACCCAATTAACCATTTTGACCTAATTTGATGTACATTACCCATCCATTATAATTTGACCCTTATACTATGTTCATAGGATCTTAATTTGAACAATGGGCCCCACTATTTTCTCATTTAACATCATAATTAATAAATTTACCAATCCAGGGGCATTTTCGTAAATATTCATCTTATTGAGAAATCGGGGTGTTACACCATGATTATAAATCACACATGGAACTAACTTCAACATGCGGAATAAAAATACTAGATAGCAAGTAACAATCTCAACTATTAATTAAGATAAATCAACGATCCAAAGGTTATTAACCTAATCAAACCATAGCAAGTAATGAATTATTACATGTCCAACAAAAGTATTCAAATGACAGTAATATAAGGTAATTCAATTCATCAATCAAGCGTTTAGGCTTGGCTCCCCTCCCGGTCATCGACCTTCTTTTTCCCTTTACTTGTACTTGCAATCTCCTCTGAGGATAGAATTAGGGCGTTAGATCAATGCGCCCAGTAGGTTCCCGAATCAGGGCTACCACATGTTAGCATATAAAACATGCATATACATACCATAATACATGATCATCAAAAACAAGTAAAACAATGCTATGATGTATGCACATGCAATGAGCATCCCCCATCATGTACATTCATAGCTATCACTTGACGTGCCTTGCACCGACAAGGTAAATTACAACACACTTTCATCTCTTCATCACTGACTGATTCATATCACGTATGAGTCCTCCTGGCGGGACTCTCATCGCCTAAGGAGACCATTGTGACTATGATCATCATGTCTCTCTTCCTGGCGGGACTCTCATCGCCTAAGGAGGACGTAACCCATAATTGTAACACTGTAGAACCTCATTCATCATCCCATGACCATGCATGAGATGCCAATGCCTGTATGCCATTTGTTAATGCATAATATATCATTTGAAACCACATAAAATCAACAAGAGTATCATAAGAAAAACTAGGGTAAAACTGTGGTTACAAGTAGGTAGGAAACCTAATGAAGATTCACTTCAGTAACTGATCTTTCTTTCGCGTCACCCGGTCACGACTCGCACATCGTTCAACTTCCATCACCTTTTGATACAATAATCAGTAAATCATATTGTCACTTAAATGTCCAATCTTTAGTCCACCAAACCTACTCCATGGGGTTCGGCCATACATTTGGCCGAACCCAATGGTTCTTGTATCCAGTACCATATGGTTCTCCATTAGGGTATTTTAAACCTTTTAAATCAACATAGAACCATTACCAATTATTACTCATAAACTTAGCCTATTTAACCCATTCCTTATGAATTAGCACAAGGTCCATCAATAATCATTGGTGGGGTTCGGCCATACTACATGGCCGAACCTCACCCTATGTATTTTTTTTATCCCATACTCCCTTATCTATCATGCTTGGTTATTTACTGATATTAAGTACATAAATACATACATGATTCTTGAATCAAAATCATACAACCCAATTAGTAACCATAACCCTATGTAAACCAAATAAAAACCATAAAAGAAACCCATGGGGTTCGGCCATACATTTGGCCGAACCTCATGGTTCATTGGATTCAATCCTTCCAATAATCTTTCATCATTTATCATGCATCTTAGCCATAAAATTAATAAGATTCAGTCATACATTGGCCGACCAAAATCAGTAAACAATCACATAAAAATCTCCACCATTGGTATGGTTATCTCTCCAAAACCATACCAACTTATCAAATACTTTTATGGGTTCGGCCATCCAAGGTGGCCGAACCCTATGCCCATGTTTTGGACCCTTTTTAACGTACATCATATGTCCATTGAATCATGTAAAAATCAGCATAATATTGTATGGTTTTTACACTTCAAAACCATCCAATTATCCAAACAAGATCATGGGGGTTCGGCCATGTAAGGTGGCCGAAACCCAAGGATCTATTTTATCAATTTGTATCACCTTTGCCCAAGGTTTAGACCCTTAATGCATTTGGCTATTCCAATGCCGAATTATGCCATCCAAATCCAAGATTTAAAATCCTCTATCTTGTATCTTAGATCATACAAAAACAGTCCATGATTTTACAAAAACCATCACTTTAAACAAATAAATTTCATGGGGTTCAGCCACCCAAAGTGGCCGAACCCTATGGTCCATATTTTCCATCTTTTAGACCATTGATTTAAACCATGTTAACTTCAGCCTTCTTGTCATTCAGATCCATGTTTATAATCCTTTCTATAACATGTATTTGATTCTTAAATAAAACCCAACAATCAGTCCATAAACCTCCATGGTTTCCATGTTTCAAAACATGAAAAACCACGCATCTTTTACACGGGGTTCGGCCCTCCATGGTGGCCGAACCCAATGGTTATTTTTACCATTTTAAATCCTCCATTTATCAAGGTTAAACATTGGTGTATTCGGCCATGACCATGGCCCAATACATACCTCACTTGTTTCATGTTATTAAACAAAAATAACATATAGATACTTACCAAATTTTCCAAACTTCCTCCTTGTCTTTGATCCTTGTTTTCTCCCTTTTATTTCTTCTTTCTTTACTTAATTCCTTGCTGGTTTATACTTGACTAACTGGTGCCCAAAAACCTCTGCTGTTCAGCCAAGAAAACGAATTGGAGAGAGGGAGAGAGAGATGGGAATTTTTGGATTTCTTTGTATGAAAAACGGCCATGTATGGTAAGGTTTTTCTTTTAGAGTTTCAGCCCCCCAACTCCCATTCATCCTCCCTCATTAATGTTGTTAAAAATGATGGGGCAAATGGTGTTAATCAAGACACCCCTTGGTGCCAAACGTTGCACCCCTTGGTGCCAAACATTGCATCTCCTTGGAAATGAACCAATGCAACTCTTCATGAATAGGTGCCGCCCAACCTTGGTGTCTTTTGGCTTTGCCAAAGCACCCCTTCACACTCAACGGCTGTGATGAGTTTGATCGGGTGTTGAGTGAGATTTCAACTCCTTTCTACCTCCTCTGGACTCACTTAACTCATGATATTTTTATTCTAAACCAACTCATCCAACTCATCATCTTTAATGCACCAAGTTTGAGTCAACTCATTTCTTAAATCAAACTTATTCCAAATCAGTCCAACTCAAGCTGAATTAACTCACACTTGAGTTCAATTGAGGGCCCACACGGTCATCCGTGGTCAAACTAGTCAACCCAACCCGTTGGGTCCCCCTTTAGCTCCTTGACCCGTTTTTGACTCCATGACCCAATTATGGGTATTTTGGTCACTTGTAATTGGTTTTCACTTATGTTTCAAGCCTACTCATTTTTACTATAACTGATTTCCTATCTGTTCAGCTTGACCTCATTTAATTTGAGCTTACACAATGGTCAAATCATCCATTTTTGACCCATTGGGTCCAATTGAGCCATTTGACCCATTTAGCCATTTTCGACCCAATTGATGTTCATTACCCATCCAATCAAATTTGATATTTATAATGTGCTCATATGATCTTAATTTGAGCAATGGACCCCACCATTTCCTATTTTGACATCACAAAATAATTAATTTAATACCCAAGGGCATTTTCGTAATTTTCCATTTCATTGAAAAATTGGGGTGTTACAGGGCCATGGGCCCAATGGTGATACAACTAGTGGGAATGGGTTTAATGAAATTTAAATCACCTAAGTTAGTGATAAATTGACCAAGGTGACATGGTCCAATGGGACCCACCTCCACCTCACCAAGTGAGGTGGCGTGTGGACCCAAGGTGTGGTGGGGCCGACCACCATGGTTGAATTGGTCAACCATGGGTGGATTTATAAAGATGATGATTTAAGTAAATGGGAATTAAAGTAACTAAAATATCTAAATATTAAATGATTAAAATTATCCAAATGAAGTGGTCAAAGTGGGGTCAAAAGGTGAAAACCAAATCACCTCATGTTAAGAAGTGAAACACGTTGGGACTTAAGGGTGGTGGAGTCATAAGCCATAAAGCAAGATAAATATCTTGTTGGTTGGTGAAAATAATTAATGTAAAGTGTAATTTTAAGTCACCAAATGGGGATAAGTCTTGAGTTTCTTTCCCATTTCTTATCCTCTCTTCATTGTTACTCTCTCCATTTTTCATTCTCCATTGCCGTCCCATGCTCCAAGTGAAGGAGAGAAGAGCTAAGGAGAAGAGAAGACAAGGAGAGAAGGAAGAAATGGAAAGTTAAGCAAAATCACTCTAAGGTTAAGGTCTATCATCTCCCCTCTCATCATTTTTTTTCCCTCTCCCTCTCTCACACAAACCCTACCTTGGCCGATCCTAAGAGTGGAGGTTATCACCATGGATCAAGCATCTTGACCTACCAAAGATCAAGAGGAAGGAGAGAGGAGGCTAAGGAAACCGACGGGAGTGGCGGAAGTCGGAGGAGACGACGGATTGTGAGTATTTTGTAAAATTAGTGGTGATTAAATAATATTATGCCATGGATTTTAAATCCATCAAATGGAAGGAATGGAAAGTGGGTAAAAACCCTAATGGAGAAAAATTAGGGTTAAGAAAAATAAAAAGGGATTATGGACATTATATGGTTAATGTGATTAAACATGGAGGTAAATGCAATTTTTTTGAGTCAAGGGCCATAGGGTTCGGCCATGCTATGGTAAGTAATGTATGATTTTTTTTAGGGTTTTGAAAAAATGGAAGACAATGAGGGTTTTTAGCTAATGAATTTTAGGGTTTTAAATGAATAAATGTGGGTAAGTTTTGAAGAGGCTTTGTGATGGAATCCATGGATGAGTATGATTGTGTTATGGTCTAAAATGGCATACAGAAATATTGGATCATGAACCACCATGGCCGAACCCTATGGTGATGTAATGGTGATCAAATAATGGGTTTAAAAGGATGGAAAATGGGAAGAGTTAATGGTTTAAGTATGTTTGAAACCATGAGAAGATGAGGGGGGGAATATTAGTAGTTTTGATGGACCCAAGAAAAAGATGGGAAAATGACACCATGGATTCGGCCATGGTGTATGGTCGAGCCCATGGCCCATTTATGAGTCTTTTGATGGGTTAGCTTGGTTATGAATGTGTTTAAATTGATTTGGGAATTGGTTAAATTAAGGACTCATTGTAGTTTAAATGCATGAAGTAAACCCCATGGGAAGATTTGATGAATGGGGTATTTTAAACCCATAATCTATTAACCATCTAAAGGATTAAGTATGGGGGTTTGTATGGATTTAAATGAATAAGGGTTAGGTTAATTAAAAAGGAAAATTTTAATGGTGGTATGTCATGATTAAATGGGTCATTAAGGGAATGAGTTAATGATTAATTATGGGCTTAAGTAGACATGAATGAATGAATAATTGTTTATGTAAAGGGGTAGTGGCAAAAATGGTAAATATTGGCTAAAATGAAGAAACCCACTAAGATATGATTTATGGGCTTAGAAATGGTTAAAATATGGACTAATTATTAATGTGTAATAAGGTACTGGACATCGCAGGCGGTGCGCGATCGGCGACCGGGTTTATTGAACAGAAAACGTAAGAGGACGCAAGTCGGTATTCGGTAGGATTCCTACCTCCTTGTAAGCCATGGATATGTGATGGTATCTTTATCTTATTTTGTGGACTATGGGATTTATCTTATGATGGGTTTTTTTTTACGATTATGAATGTTATGTGTAATACTATGATTTATATTTTAAGATGATGCATTATATGCCAAGGCTATGTATGATATACTAGAGTTATGAGACATATATATTACATAGCATAATGCATTACATCTCATGCACGGCATGGGCGGGAAAATAATGAAACCGGAGTCCATGCTCCGTCGGGGAGACCGAGAACAGGCATGGGGACACCTTGACGAGGCCTTGCCGTCAAGGGGGATAGTTTACAATTTGGATCTATCTTGACGAGGTTTTGTTCCGTCCAGAGGGATATGACATTATATGGTTTGGATGATGGGTGGGATTCATAACATAGACACCCATGGCATGGCATTCATTTTATAGTTTCATTATATGATGGTTTACCAGTTTTTATTGGGTTATATCTGTATGTTGTTATTACTAATCCATGTGCTAGCCCTACTCGGAGTCTTAGTGGACGCGTGTTCTAACCCCCTACTTTTGCCCCTAGTTGACGATGCAGGAGATGGTGGAACGGAAGGGCGAGATGGGAGCCAAGCTTAGGAGCTTGGGGAGGCGGCTACTTAGTTTAATTATTTTATTGTGGAAATGTAAATTGAGTAAATTAGCTTGTCGGAATGTAATAACCTAGATGTCTTGCCATGTTTTAGAGTTTATTTTGGACAGTACAGTTTAATGGCATTTTAGTAATTAAATGGACGTTTCTTCCCTGTTATCTGAAAATTGGTAGGACAGTCTTTATTTTCATTCCGCATTTAATTTTATATTCCGCGAGCTTACTTTCTACGCGTGAACCATACTCGTGGACTTAGTTCCACGCACGCGTAGGGTTGGCCAGTTAAGGGTCGGGCTTTAGAAGCTCGGAACTTAACTCGAGTCGTGACGTCCTCGCCCTTTGTCATTTATTTAAAAAAAAAAAAATGTACTCTGATTTTACGATGAAAAGGGGTGGGCGTTACAGAACCATGGACCATGGGTTCGGCCATGGTGTATGGCGGAACCCCATAGAGAGGTTTTGGTGGATCTAAATGTATTTGGATCATGGAGATAATAAGGAAATGTTGGTGGTTTTAATAGACCTTAAATGTAGTTAATGTTAATCAAAAGTGATGATTTAAGTGTATGATGGAATCCCCTCAAGAAGGGACCTTGCGATGGATCTGAAATGTAGTAAAAGACCAAAGAAAAAAATGAGGAAAAGACATCATGTGTTTGGCATGGTGTATGGCCGAACCCATGACCCATTTGTGAGCCATTTTATGGGCTAAACTTGGAGCTATGCATGTGTTTAAATGAATGGGAATTAGGTTAAGTAAATGGCTGATTTTAATGATTTTTATGTCATGGTTAAGGAGTCATTGATGGATTTATATTTATGGATCAGTTATGGACCTAAGGATATAAAAATAAAATGAGAGTTAGCCATAGAAAAGAAGAGTGGCAAAATTGTAATTATGGCCAAAATGAACCATGGGTTCGGCCATGGTGTATGGCTGAACCCCATGGGGGATTTTTGTGGACTTAGGGGCTTGTAATAAGGATCTTATTTGTTAGATAAATGAAGCATAGGGTTGACTCATGTAACAAAAATAATCTATGGATTAAAAAGGGACCCAAAAACCTAGTTAGTGAGGTTCGGCGATGGGGTATGGCCGAACCCCACTAAAGCATGTATAATGGACTTAGACTGTAAGGGCCCAGAATTTGTAAAGTAATATATATGTGTTATTATTTATTTTTTTATGGTGGAAATTGGAAATTGGATGGAATAGATAGTAAATGGGTCAAAATGTGGACAAAGGCCCAGCCAGGGCCCAATGGATTATGGATTGGATTTAAGTTTACTTAAAGGGTCAATGGTGGTCAATTGGGCCAAAGATGGTCAAATGGGGGCCCAATACCCATTTGGGACCCAATGGATTAAGTTGATGTAAGCCCTAAGATAAATGGGTAAGAGGAAAATGTAATTGGGCCTGGGCCCAATGGTGATCCAATTAGAATGAATTGAATGGGTCTAAATTATCTAAGTTAATTTAAAGTTGACCAAGGTGACATGGTCCAATGGGACCCACCTCCACCTCACCAAGTGAGGTGGCGTGTGGACCCAAGGTTTGGTGGGGCCGACCACCATGGTTGAATTGGTCAACCATGGGTGGATGTATAAAGATGATTGAAGTAAATGGGAATTAAAGTAACTTAATTATCTAAATATTAAATGATTAAAATTATCCAAATGAATTGGTCAAATAAGTCAAATGGTGGTTTTAAACTAACACAAACCACTTAAGCAAAACACAAAACACGTTGGACTTGGGTGATGGTTATCCCAACCATCACCATAAAGCAAAATAAATATCTTATGGTAGGTGGAGGAATTAAATACCCAACTTAAATGAGAGAAGCTTTGTTTTTCTTTCCCATCTCTTATTCTATCTTCATTTTACTCTCCCCATTTTGCATTCTACCATTGCCGTCCCACACCCAAGGTGAAGGAAAGAAAGAAAGCTAAGGAGAAAAGAATAGAAGGAGAGAAGAAAGAAGTGAAATTTTAAGGAAAATCACTCTAAGATCAAGGTCTATTATCTCCCCTTTCATCATCTTTCCCTTTCCCTCTCTCTCAAACAAACCCTATCATGGCCGATCCTAAGATTGGAGGTTGTCACCATTGATCAAGCATCTTGGCCTACCAAAGATCAAAAGGAAGGAGGAAGGAGTCTAAGGAAGCCGACGGGAGTGGCGGAAGTCGGAGGAGACGACGAATTGTGAGTATTTCTTAAACAAGAAATTTTGGATATTTTAGGGTTTAAGATTTGGGATTTATTTTGTGAATTTAATAGTGGTCAAATGATTTTATGCCTTGGATCTAAAAGCTATCAAATGGAAGGAAAGGAAAGTGGGCAAAACCCTAATGGAGAAAAAATTAGGGTTAAGAAAAAATAAAAGGGATTAAGGACATTATATGGTTAATGTGATTAAGCATGGATGTATATGCATTTTTTTTTGGAGTCAAAGGCCATAGGGTTCAGCCATGCCATGGTAAGTGATGTATGATTTTTTTTTAGGGTTTTAAAAAATGGAAGCCATGGAGGATGACTTAGGGTTTTAAGATTTTAATGATAAAAATGGGGATAATTTTAAAGGGGTTTTATGAGAAAAATCATGGGAAATATTGATGATTCTCAATGGCTTAAAAGGCATGGATGGAATGAACCCTATGGTGATGTAATGGTGGTTATTAAATGGGTTTAAAGGATAGAAGAGATGGATTAATGTGTTAATGAGTTTAGGGTTTTAAATGAATAAATGTAGTGATTTTGAAAGGGGTAGAAATAATGATTTAAAAAAAATAAAACCATGGAGAGGTTTTTGGTGGATCTAAAAGTATTTGGATCATGAAGACAATAAGGAAATATTGGTGGCTTGAATGAACCTTAAATATAATTAAGGTTGACCAAATGTAATGATCCAAATGGGGTTAAGAGTAATGGTTTAAAAGTGTGATTTAAAACACCTCAAGGAAGGATTTATTTTGGATCTAAATGATGTAAATAGACCCGAGAAAAAATGGGAAAAGGACACCATGGGTTCGGCCATGGTGTATGGTCGAACCCATGGCCCATTTATGAGCCTTTTGATGGGTTAGATTGGAGTATGAATGTGTTTAAATTGATTGGGATTAGGTTAAGTTAAGGACTTATCTTTAATGAGTTCATGTTATGGTTGATAGGTCACTAATAGATCTAAGTTATGGATCAATTTTGGACTTAATCATGCATGGATAAATGAGCGATTAATCATGGAAAAGAGATAGTGGCAAAGCCATAATTAATGGCCAAATTCAAGAATTCCATGGAGATTGATCATGGACTTAGGGGCTCTAATGTAATAACCTTATAAGTGATTAATAAAGCCTAGGGTGGCCGATTTTTAAGACTTATGGGATTAAAAGGTTTAATCGATGAAATGGGACCCACAAAACCTAAATAGTGACTGGTTTTTCATATGGACTTGGAAATGATTAATGGGCTTAAAGATAGTTAAAATATGGACTGATTATGTGTATGTAATAAGGTATTAGATATCGCGAGCGGTACGCGTGTCGGTAGTCGGACTATCGGACGAAAACGAAAGAGAAGAACGCGAGTCGGTATTCGGTAGGATTCCTACCGATTTGTAAGCCATGGATTAGATGCTATGTGATTGGTTTATTGGTTTATTTTTAGTACTTATATTGATTGGTTGTATGATGGGTTTTAAGGTTATGATATGTTTAAGATGGATTCTTATGGCTATGATTAAGTATTATATGGAATATGGCTATGAATTATGTTCAAGGTTATGCATAATACGTTAAGGCTATGTGTGATATGTTACGGTTATGAGTTATAAATATTACATAGCATAATGCATTACATCTCATGCATGGCATGGGCGGAAAAAAATAAACAAACTGGAGTCCATGCTCCGTCGGGGCGACCGAGAACAGGCATGGGGATAGCCTGATAGGCCATAACCGGAGTCCATGCTCCGTCGAGGCGACCGAGAACAGGCATGGGGATACCTTGACGAGGTCTTGCCGTCAAGGGGGATATGACATCATGATGGTAGGGATGATGGGTGGGATTCATAATACAGACACCCATGACATGGCATTCACTTGATAATTTCATTATATGATTGTCTACCAGTTTTTATCATATTATTATCTGTATGCTATTATTACTAATCCATGTGCTAGCCCTACTCGGAGTCCTACTGGGTGCGTGGTCTAACGCTCTACTTCTACCCTAGCTGATGACACAGGAAATGCCGAAGTAAAAGGACGAGACGGGAGCCAAGCTTAGGAGCTTGGGGAGACGGATTATTTACTTTGTTTTAAGCTTTATTTTGGAAAATGTATATTTGAATAGTTAACTTGTTGGACTGTATATTTTAGACTTATTACTACGTTTTGAATTTTATTGTACACATTTAATGTGATGGCATTTTAGTAATTAAATGATGAAATCTTCCCTGCTATCTAAAAATTGTAGGCCTATTACATCATTTACCCGCATTCCATGGACTTGATCATGAGGACCCTTACCTACATGTTAAAGAATTCTTAGAAATTTGCGCCACCATCAAACTTCAAGGCTTCACTGATGAATCCATTAAACTTCGTTTATTTCCTTTTTCTCTCAAAGAAAAAGAAAAATCTTAGCTAAATTCTCTACCTGCAAAATCCATCACAACTTGGGATCAGTTAGCCAACAAATTTTTGAATAAATTTGTCCTTATATCTAAAACTAACGCCCTCAAGAAAGAAATCTCAAACTTTAATCAGAAGGAGGGTGAACAATTTTGTGAGTCATGGGAAAGATTCAAAGATACGTTGAGTAAATGCCCCCACCACGACTTTGAAACGGGGAGACTAGTGCAATTCTTTTATGATGGTTTAACCATATCGAACCGCACAATGGTCGAATCTAAGAAGAGTGGGGAATTTTTAACGCTAACTCCAATCAATGGACGAAATTTCTTAGAATCATTGGCGAAAAGTTCAACACAAACCTCAAAGAGAGGAGATTTATACGAAATTAGTACCGACTTCGACGTTAAGCTTGCAATTACGAACTTAACAAAGAAAATCGATGCTTTAGCGATGACTCAGGCGATGAACCCATCATTAGTAATGCATGCTGACGTTTGCGCAATGTGTTATAAACGAGGACATAATGCCCAAAACTGTCCTTCCTTCGGATCTAATGCTGAGTGCTCAACCGAGAAGGCCAATGCACTCAATAATTTTGGAAGACAATAGGGAACCCCTTTCTCTATCACATACAATCCTAATTGGCGGAATCATCCAAATTTTTCTTGGCATCAAAATCAACCTCCAGTAGGTCAAGGACCCCCTCAATATCAAGGTCCACCATACCAACCACCTCAGAACCAGCCATTCCACCCACTGAAAATCATCCAGCCTAGTCAAATCAGTCTTATCAATCCAGTCCATCTCAACAACGTAAGCCCTCTCTCAAGGATACATTGCAGCAATTCATGCAGTCTACCCAGCAGGCTATGCACAAGCTTGAAACACAACTTGGGCAATTAGCCACCGCAATAAGAGAGAAGGAGAGAGGTAGATTTCCCAGTCAGCCTATACCAAACACCAAGGGCCAGAATGAGGTTTCATCATCTAATCTAGAAGACGCTAACTCTATTATTACCTTGAGATCCAGGAGACAGGTAAACAATAAAGTGAAAATGCATAGACAACAGGAAGGCCAGACCACTTGTCAATCCAAGCATCATGATGACCCATCGAGTCCATCCCAGTCCAAATCACACCGGATCCATCTGCTAGAAAACCGTACATACCTAGGGCTCGTACCCTCAGAGGCTCATCACCAAGCAAGGGGTGCCTTATGGTGACATACTAGAGGTATTCAAATATGTCAATATTAACATTCCTCCACTTGATGCCATCAATCAGATACCCTCATATGCTAAGTTTCTCAAAGACCTCTGTATGGCGAAACAGAGAACTAATTTTCCCACAAAGGCGTTTCTAGCAGAAAATGCAAGTGCTCTCCTCCAACAACCATTCCTGATTAAACATAAGGACCTTTGGTGCCCAACCATTGCATTCACCATTAGTACATATGAAATTGACAGGGCCTTATTAGATCTAGGAGCTAGTGTCAGCCCACTGCCCTACTCCGTTTATGAGCAGTTGGGGTTGGGAGAGCTAAAGCCCACTCTTATTACACTACAGTTAGGTGACCGCTCTAAAAAAATTCTGAGGAGTGTGATAGAAGACGTTCTGGTGAAAGTAGACAAATTCTACTTTCCGGTTGATTTTGTGGTGTTGGATACACAACCCATTCAGAAATAAAGTGGGTACATTCCGGTTATTCTTGGACGACCATTCTTGGCCACCTTAAAGTTGTTATCAACTTCTAAGATGGTATGCTTAAGTTGTCGTTTGGAGATCTGACGGCTGAACTAAATGTGTTTGGCCTATGTTGACAACCTTTCTGCACAGACGATCCGTGCGAGGTTAATACAATCTAGAGTTTTGTCCAAGAGTCCTTCCTTCACTTCATTTATGATGACCCATTTAAGAAGACTCTGTCCACTTCTAGCACAGACTTCAATGAAAATGGTAAACAAGAAGTGAACGCTATGTTTGACGCATCTCCATATGCGCGAAGGCTCACCAAATTCGAACCTCTCCTTGTTAGTCAATATGTTCCGATCCCCTCTGTCGAGAAGCCACCAAAATTAAAGCTCAAACCACTCCCTGAGACACTTAAATATTCTTATCTTGGACCATTAGACACTTTACCTGTTATCATAGCTTCCTATTTAACTTCTGAGTAGGAGTCTAAGCTCCTGGCTATTTTAAGAGATCACCAAGAATCTATTGGATGGTCCATTGCCTATCTCAAACGAATTATCCCCTCTGTGGTCATGCACAAAATTCACTTGGAAAAAAATTCCAAGACATCCAGAGAACCACAAAGACGACTAAATTCGGCGATGCAGGATGTGGTAAGAGCCGAGATTTTAAAACTTCTCGAGGAGGATATTATCTACCCGATCTCTGAAAGTGCATGGGTGAGTCCGATATAGGTTGTACCTAAGAAATCGGGTGTGACAGTAGTCAAGAATCAGGATAATGAGTTGATGCCAACCCGCATCCAAATGGGTTGGAGAGTTTGCATTGACTACTGTAAGCTGAATATTGTCACTCGAAAGAACCACTTCCCTCTTCCGTTCATTGATCAGATGCTTGACCATTTATCCGGTCATGCATTCTATTGTTTCCTTGATGGTTATTCTGACTATAACCAAATCTACGTTGCTCCTGAGGATCAGGAGAAGACCACCTTCATATGTCCGTTCGGTATGTTCGCATATCGTTGTATGCTATTCGGGTTGTGCAATGCACCCGCCACTTTCAGCGGTGCATGATCAACATCTTTTCCAATATGGTTGAACGTTTCTTAGAAGCCTTCATGGATGACTTCTTTGTGTTCGGGTATACTTTTGACCAGTGCCTGCACCATCTGAGCCTTGTGTTAATCAGGTGCCAAGAAAAGAATCTAGTATTGAATTAAGAGAAATGTCACTTTATGGTGAAGCAGGGCATAGTACTGGGCACATTATCTCTGAAAAAGGTATCGAAGTAGACAAAGCAAAGGTCAATCTGCTCTCTAATTTACCAAGACCTTAAACCGTTAAAGAGATCAGGTCATTCTTAGGCCATGCTGGTTTTTACAGGAGGTTTATCAAAGATTTTAGTATAATTTCTAAACCTCTCTGTAAACTCTTGACCAAGGATGCTTGTTTCTGTAACATCCCGGATTTTTCAATGCAATAATATATTGGATTTTGACTATTTAAATTGTTTAATTTGTTGAATTTAAGATTTATGGATGAAACGGATTTTAAATGGGTAAGAATTGGGTCAATGGCCCAATTATGATCCAACGGATCATGGATAGGGTTTGATTTTAATTAATTGGGTAAATATAGTTAATTGGGTCAATTACCCAATTGGGACCCAATGGGTCAAAGTGAATGGATTTTGGGAAGTAAATGGGTAATGGATTAATTTAATTGGGTCATGTACCCAATTAAGGCCCAAGACATGGGATCCACCTCATCAAGTGAGGTGGCATGTGTATGAGGTGGCATTTAAGTGGCATGGCCAAGTGGAACCCAAATCTACCTCATCAAGTGAGGTGGCATGTAAGTGGCATGGCCAAGTGGAACCCAAATCTACCTTATCAAGTGAGGTGGCAAATGGCTAAGATAACCTACATGGTCGGCTAAGCCATGGTTGACTTGGTCAACCATGGGTGAGCTCAAAGGGTGAGTTAAATTATGTTGGGTTGGAAATTAAAATCACTTGAGTTATGTGGCCAATGAGTTCAAGTAAATTAAGTGACTTAAAGTGACTTAGAGTTGAGTAAGAATTCATTAATGTTGAGTTCAAGGACTTGAGTTGGAGAAATGAGTTCAAATAGATTGCATGGAGTGAGCTGAGTTACATGGAAGAGGAACAGGCTCTAAGTGAGTCAAAGGGGGAGTTGGAGGGTTTCCATCTCATGGAAACCCTAGACATACACGTTGGGAAAGGGAGGGGGGGGAAGCCCCAAGCTTAAGCCATGTGTCTCCTTGTGTAACGCCCGCCCCTTTTCACCGTAAAATCAGAGTATATATTTTTTTTTTTTTAAAGTGACAAAGGGCGTGGACGTCACGACGCGAGTTAAGTTCCGAGCTTCTAAAGCCCGGCCCTTAACTGGCCAACCCTACGCGTGCGTGGAACATAAGTCCACGAGTACGGTTCACGCGTAGAAAGTAAGCTCGCGGAATATAAAGTTACGTATGGAATGATAATAGAGACTGTCCTACCAATTTTCAGATAGCAGGGAAGAAACATCCGTAAATTTACCAAAATGCCATTAACTGTATTGTCCAAAAATACAATCTAAACATAGCAACCCATCTAAGTTATTACATTTTCAAGAAGCTGAATTATATAATTACACATTTCCAAAATGAATTAATTCAACTCAAACAAAATCACTATTCTGCCTTCCCAAGCTCCTAAGCCTGGCTTCCGTCTTGCCCTTCCGGCCCGCCATTTCCTGCATTGTCAGCTAGGGTAGAAGTAGGGCGTTAGAACAACGCGCCCAGTAGGACTCCGAGTAGGGCTAGCACATAGATTAGTAATAATAGCATACAGATAATAACCTAATGAAAAGTGATAAACCATGTGTAGTGACAATATACAATGTATGCCATGCCCTGGGTGTCTATATTATGAACCCCACCCATCATTCTTGACATATACTGTCATATCCCTCTTGACGGAAAAGCCTCATCAAGACATGTCCTACCACCAAATATCCCCCTTGACGGCAAAATCCTCGTCAAGGTGTCCCCATGCCTGTTCTCGGTCGCCCCGACGGAGCATGGACTCCGGTTTGTTTATTTTTTTCCGCCCATGCCATGCATGAGATGTAATGCATTATGCTATGTAATATATACGTCTCATAACTTTAGTTTATCATACATAGCCTTGGCATATAATGCATCATCTTAAAATATAAATCATAGCATTAACATATCCTTCATAATCGTAAAACAAACCCAACATAAGATAAATCCCATAATCCACAAAATAAGATAAAATACCATACATATCCATGGCTTACAAAAAGGTAGGAATCCTACCAATTATCGACTCACGTCTTTACTTCGTTTTCTTCCGACAATTCGGCTACCGATTCACGCTATCCGGTACCTTATTACACATTTACCGTATTAGTCCGTATTTTATTTCATGATTGAATCTCTAGCTGATCACAAACCTAGGTCCATTAATAATCTTTAATCATGTCACAAGATTATCATGAACCAGCCCTTATCTTAGCCTCTTTTTCCATTGATTTAAAACATATCCATAAATCCAATTTTGGGCATTTTAAATATTTCGATTTGCGAGCCTAAAACCCAGCATCTATCCATTTCATTTATGTACATTTCAATTCAGTCGACTAAATTTCCAGTTCAGCCGACTGAATCTTCGATTCAGTCGACTGACTTCGAATCCGAGTGTCTGCTTGTCCTCCCAATTCAGTTTCAGTCGACTGAATTACACATTCAGTCGACTGAAACATGGTTCATACCCCTTTCAGTCGACTGAATCACAGATTCAGTCGGCTGATTTTGCATCAGGTCATCTGTTTGTTCTGTCAGTTTAGTTTCAGTCGACTGAATCATAGATTCAGTCTGCTGAACTTTCAATCATCCCTTTACACGTTCAAAAATCATCCCTTCAGTCGACTGAATCATACATTCAGTCGGCTGAAACTTCCAGAACCCCTTTTCTTATCTGAGAAGTTTGTGTTCAGTAGACTGACTCATGAGTTCAGTCGACTGAAACTCCCAGAAACTCATTTTTATTATCAGCCATCACTAGTTCAGTCGACTGAATCCCCAATTCAGTCGGCTGAAAACTCCCAGAAACTTGTTTCTGATTTGTTTATCACCAGTTCAGTCGACTGAATCATAGATTCAGTCGACTGACTATTCTGTCAGTCTTCTCCATTGCATATTTTGTACATTTTTTCTTCATGGTTTTCCTCATTTAAACTCCTTAAAATTACCCACTTCTTAATCATTAAAGATATATATATATATATAAACTCTTGTTTGAGAAAATACTTACCATCCAACGTCTCCTCCGATTTCTTCTTTCCTCTCCTTCCCTTTTGATCTTTGGTAGGTTAAGATCTTTGATCAAGGGTGGCAGTCCCCAACCCTAGAATCGACCAAGGGTAAGTTTAAATTGAGAGAGGGAAGAGTAAAGGATGATGAAGGGGGAGATGAACACCTTAACTCTAGAGTGAGTTTGTGTAATTTCCACTTCTTTCTTCTCTCCTTCTTTTCTCTTTTCCCTAACTCTCTTCCTCTTCTCCTTCCTTGTGTGGGGCGTCTATGGAGGATGAAAAATGGAGAGAAAGTTGAATGAAAGAAGAATGGGAAAAGGTAACAAGGCTTATCCCCATTTTTCTCTTTTTCACTTTACATTAATTGCTCTCTCACCAACCAAAGCAAGATATTTTCAAGATATTTTAATTGCTTTATGCCTCATACCTCCATTCTCCCTAAGTCCCAACGTGTGTAACATTGGAGGTGGGGTAGCTTGGTCTCCCTTTTGACTAATTTTAACCCATTTAGCCACCAATTTAATAATTTAATTATTTAATTAATTAATTACTTTAATTCCCATTTACTTATTTAAATCACCTTAGGTTAATTCATTATACTTAACCTAATTCCATTATTTCACCCATGATTGACCAATTCAACCATGGTGGCCGGCCCCCACCAAACCTTGGGTCCACACTTGGTCACATCACCATTGTTTAATTCCAAATAATTTAGGTGGTTAAATTCTATTGAGCCCCCCTCTAAATGGATCACCATTAGGCCCAATTACATTTCCATCTAGCCCATTTACCTTAGAGCATAAGCATCTTGACCCATTTAAATAAATTTAAACCCAAACCATAATCTATTGGGTCATACTTGGGTCTTTGTCAAATTTTTTTTTTTGGCCCATTTACCATTTTCTCCGCCACTTTTCTAATTTCCATCATTAAAATAAATAACATCCACATTCATATTAATTCCAAAATTCCGAGACCTTACACCTTGGTTAACCAAGGGACACATGGAAAAGACCAAGGAGTAATGAGGGTGGTTCGGAGGCTAGGGCTGATGTACACAAGGGACACACACCACACCTAGGGCCGATCCTCTCCCTTGGAAAAAGATAGAGATTTTCATCTCATTCTCTCTCTCTCCCTCTCTCAACCTACAACCCTTTGGCCGATCCTTCCATAGAGATTTTCATCTCATTTTCTCCCTCTCTCAATCAACACCCTTGGCCGATTGCTCCATTGAAGAACAAGGAGGTCCTCATCTCTCTCTCTCATTTTCGGCTCTAGACTTAGAGAAACCGAAGAACAAAGGAGGAAGAAGCAAGCACTAAGGAAGGAGAAGGGCTGAAGATCAGACCTAAAGAAATGAAGGAGATGTGGAAAGAAGGTAAGGTTTATGTTCATAGTATTAAATGTAAGAAAACTAAGGGAACCATGGATTCGGCTATGGAATGGCCGAAACCATGGTTTCGGCTATGCATGGGTCCATATTTGATTGAGATGTTTGGGCGGCCAACTGGTTATATGGGCCATGAACTGAAAAATACATCCAAGAAAATGGTTAAATGATTGAAGAAAATAATGGATCCAAAACTATGTGTAATACGAAGATTGGGAGAATAATGGACAAGACCCTAGTGCGGTTAGTGAGTAGGGCATACTCACTGATTTTAAAAATATATGGATGACATTATATATGTTAAATATAAGAAATGAATTTTATAAGGAAAGGTCAAGCCAAACATCAAATAAAATGAGGACTGATCACGGATGGCACTGTCTGCGGACGGGTTTTTATCGTCCGCGGGACTGGTTTCGACCATCCGCAGATGGATAATAAACTGGACACGGGTTGTTTGTAGGATGGATTTTTATCGTCCGCGAACAGGTGTGGACCGTCCGCAGGACGGGTAACAGAGAAATTTTATATGGCCTGCAGACGGGTTGTATGTATGTAGGACGGGTTACACTCTCTGTGGGACGGGTGTCTACCATCCGTGGGACGGGTTTTTATCGTCCGCAGACGGGTGTGGACCGTCGGTAGGATGGATAACCGGTGTGGACTGTCCATGGGTAGCGGACAACGGGTATCGAACCACAGTTGTGCGCTGTCTGCGGACGGGTATCACCCTCCGGGAACGGGTAACAGACTTGAGTATAGTGCTGTTTGCGGACGGGTTACAGTCTGTAGGACAGGTTTCTGCCGTCCGCGGGACAGGTTTCTACCATCCAAGGATGGGTTCCTGTCGTCCGCAGGATGGGTAGCTGACGAATAACCGACTGATTTTAAAAGTGAAGTTTTTGTATGATTTTCCTTTTACAGATGGTTAAGTTTAATTGGAAGGATGTAAGGAATGATTTAAATCAATTGGATAATTAATTTGATTATTTTATATGATGGAATTCATTTAAGGTAAAAGATTCCACAAGCGGGGTGTGACCGGTTTTGACGAAATCGTTGCACGTCACATCACAAAACAGTAAGGATACAATACTTGGACGTGGGTAGGATTCCTACCTTGTTGAAACACTTTGGATTATGTAGCTGTAATGGTTTTATTTCCATATTTGATGATCTATTTTGGGTATCAAAATGCGTATGTTTTAAGAACGGAATTTCAATGCTAATATGTAATTTAATATGAAATAGCATGTTTGCACTCACATCTCATGTATAGCATGGGAGGGAACATATGAGAGGAGTCCAAGCTCCATTCGGGGTATCCGAAAAACAAACGTGGGGAGGGATCCGCATTGATTCCGACTGACGTACGGGAAATGGTATATGATGTTTGAAATGAAAGAGGAGTCCATGCTCCATTCTGTGGGACCGATAAGGCATTCGTGGGAAGTGATGAGAATGAATAGCTTGATGTGGCTTGTTCATCAAGAGGATTATCAATGCGTTTTGAGATATGGTTGATGGGTGGGAAATCATTGGCATATGACACCCATGGCATGGCATTGAATTTGCATGATGTTGATATTATGTATCTATTTTGATTTTATACTAATCCCATGTGTATGACCCTACTCGGAATATCTACTGGGCGCATTGACTAACGCCCTACTTCTACCTTAGATGATGGTACAAGGAACGGAACGGACGATGGACGCGAAAGGAGCCAAGCTTAGGAGCTTGGGCGGCTTATTGCTTATTTTATTTAAGTTTTAATTTTGGACAATGTATTTGAGTTAATTGCATTTTGGGACTGTGATAACTTAGATATTATTTTGCTATGGTTTGACGTTACTTTCGGATATTAAATTCAGTTAAGTTATGGGTGATTGACTTCCTTGCTAAGTAAAAGGTTATGGTTGGTTTTTATAATCAAATATTATTTCTGCAATGTGTTTATTCTGCAAGTATAAATTTAAAGCGTGTGAACTCTTTTAGTGATCTCAGTTTACACACACCTATAGTTTGCTAGTTAAGGGCTGGGCTTTGGAAGCTCGGACTTGTAACACTTCAGAATTCCATGTTATCAATATTTACAGAATTTGCCATTTTAATTGTGAATAAACGGATATAAACCTTAGATGGGTAAGGCGTTGGGTCAATGGCCCAATTAGGACCCAACGGTTATGGTATAAATGTAACACCCAGGAATTTCAAAGATATCAATTTACATGAATTTACCTTTTTAAATTGTGAATTCTTGGTTATGGACCTTAGATAAGTAAGGTGTTGGGTCAATGGCTCAATTTAGACCCAACGGTCATGGGTTATGTGTCGGAAATAAAAATAAATGGGTAAGGTATGTTCAATTGAGTCAAGAGTACTAATTGGGTCAAAATGGCCAATTTGGACCCAATGGGTCATGATTGACTTGGTTAACCACCAAGTGAGTTCAAGCTTAATTAGCTTGGGACTGATGTGAGGTGGAAATGGAATCAAATATTTGAGTTGATTCAAATGAATTAAAGGAATTAAATTAAAAAGGTGAGTTGAGTTAAATATATGAGTTGAGTTAAATATGAGGTAAATTAAATGAGTTGATGGAAAGTTGGAGAGGTGCACTTCACCAAGATTAGCTCAAGGTGGTCCACACGTTGGACATGGAGTTTGATCTCATGGATGAAACCCCCAACTTGGAAAATAAATGGGAGGTGGCGGTTATGGGAGTTACAAAATGGGTTCACACATTGAGGGAGGATACACCTAGGCTACACGTTGGCATGGGAGTTTCATCTCAAAGATGAAACCCCCACATGGAGAAGTAATGGAGAGGTGAGGAGTGATGGTTCATTTCAAATTCAAAATTCAAAGGACACACATTGGAAACGGGGGAAAGTTTCATCCTAAGATGAAACCCCCCCACTTGAAGCTTTAATGAGAGGAGGAAGCTTGGGGGAGAAGGTTCCACTAAGGCAGCCCAATGGCCAAAACCGTTGTGAGGGTTTCATCTCAAGGATGAAACCCCCAAATGGAATAAGTGAGAGATGAATGGGGAGGGGAGTTACAAAGGGGTGCCATCAAGGGACACCACCTTTGGTCAACCCTCATACTTGTTTTCCATTCATTCTCTCCCTCACTCTCTCTCCCTTGGCCGTCCATCTCCCAAGACAAGGAAGCATTGGCTGGTAACGTCCCTTCAAACAATCTCTTGGCTGGCCAGCAACCTAAGAGGAAGAAGACCAAAGACATAGAGTTTCATCTCCAAATATTTCTCACACAAAGCCGTTTTTATCAAGACAAAGACTTGGAGTATTTTCTATCCCAAACTTTCTCTCTCTCTCTCAATCAAAACCTCATTTGGTCGAACCACTTCACGGGGTTTCCAGCAAGATCAGTTTCGGCCAAAAGATCAAAGGAAGGAAGGAAGGAGAGGCTAAGGAAGAAAGGAACAGACCGGAGGAAAAGAATAACCGGAGGAGTCGCGGAACCGATGAGTAATTTACTAGTTTTTGTTTATAAGAACCATAGGGTTTGGCCAAGGTTTATGGCTGAACCCCATGGATGAAAATTGGTTGTTGAATCAGTCTTTTCAATGGAAATAATGGATCATAAGGTTCGGCCATGGTGCATGGCCGAACCCCAAGAAAAGACTTGGTTATTTTTATGGGTTTTTGAGGATGAAAAACCATGGAATGTTTGATGTTTTAAAAAGGTTTTTATGATTGGATGGTTGGACCAAAAGAAGAGGTGAGGTTCGTCCATGGTGTATGGCCGAACCCCACCAAATAACATTTATGGATTTAGGGTTTTCTTAGAGATTAAATTATGTGGACTACTTTAATAAGTTTGAAGGATTTCAAAACATGTAACTAGTGGATGCATGTTAAAGATTTGTAAAAGGACTTTTTAAGGGAGGAATATTAATTATGTTACATGATATTAAAATGTTATGTGGTGAAAGAACCATGAACCATGGGTTCGGCCATGGTGTATGGCCGAACACCATGGAAGGTTGCCAAGGACTTTGAAGGGGCTAAAATGGAGTAATGTTTAGTGAACTTAGATTATTAGTTATGTTAAACAATTTGTAACGCCCCGCCCTTTTTCACTCGCTATTTCTCGTAAACTTAGAGTATATATATTTTTTTTATAACAGAGTAGAGTGATAAAGCGCGGGACGTCACGATGCGAGCTAAGTCCGAACTTCCAAAGTCCGACCCTTAATTGGCCAACCCTATATGTGTATGGACTCAGTCCAATAAAACTGTTTACACGTAGCAATATCAACTTGCGGAATAAAATCATAACCTGCGGAATCATAACATCAAAATGCGGAGTCATAATAGAATCAAGTTATATTCCATTCAGATAGCAAAGTACGTCAAGTCTTGAATCATCATTATCATAACATAATTATTCAACAAAATATCCAACCATAGCAAATTCATCTAAGTTATTACAATCCGAATCCTAGATACTCAAATACAAGCCCATGAGTATCTTAAACAAAATATAAACTAAAAGTGTTCCGAGCTCCTATGCTTTGTCCCTTTCTGCGTTTAGCGTTTTCCTCATTCTCTATATCATCCACTAAAGGGTAGAAGTATGGCGTTAATACAATGTTCCCAGTAGGTATTCCAATTAGGGTTAACACATGGGTTAGTACCAATAATCGAGATATAATATATATCAAAACCAGTTACAATAAATTATTCCATACTTTCAAAACATTGTATCCAAAATAGTGTATGATAATGGAGATCCAATCACACCGATAAAATACAGAAACCTTGCATGATAATAAATATCATAATCATGCCGATTGAATGCCATGCCATGCTATCATATGTAATGAGTCCCGCCCATCACAAAATATAGGGTATACTCTTAATGGAATTCTCCTCATCAAGGTATCTTCCTGGTGGAATTCTCATCACCAAGGTCTTCTCTCTTGATGGAATTCTCCTCATCAAGGTATTTCCCACAGTTGCCTTACGGATATACCGATGGAGTGTGGGCTCCGGTTACTTAGTATCCTCTTGATGGGATTCTCATCATCAAGGTATCCCCTGATGAAATGCTCATCACCAGGGCCTTCATATATAGTATCCTCTTGATGGGATTCTCATCATCAAGGTATCCCCCACTAGTGTTTTACGGACGCCCAGACGGAGTGTGGGTCCTCGGTTACCTGTCATCCCTCCCATGCCATGCATGAGATGTAAATACCACATGCTATGCAATTACACAAAATCATAGCATTTAAAAGATCATATTTAAAACACATGTTATTTTATCAAATAAACATAGCATATAAAATCACCATTTGAAACTTATCATTTGCAATATAAAATCATCAAAAATAAGATAAAGACAATGTACATAAACCCATGGTTTCAAAGAGGTGGAATCCTATCAAAGTCCGCTACTTGTCCTTGCGTCTTTCGTTCGGTAACCGCTCACGATCGTTAACAGCTTGTGAGGTTCCGTTACCTTAAAATATAATAAACAATCAAAATCAAGTCCCACTTGATTTACAATATTTTAAGTCCCTAAACCAATTCCCATGGTTTATCATTTTCACACTTACTTACCAAATTACCGTTGGTCTACTCTTTATTTAATATTTCATTTTAATTTTAATCCAACATACGTCACTCTAGGTCCATTAATTCACCTATTTACGTAATTGCCATTACTGTCATCACCAAAGTTTTAGGTTCCCAAAACATAGGTCCATTAATTATCATATAATTACCATATTACCATATAAGACTAACCTTCCATTTTTAGCAAATATTTACAACTTTGCCACTCTTGGCTTACATAACCCATAGCCTTTCTTTTAGCAAGTATTTACAACCTTACCATTGCCTCCAACAACTTAGGCTTAAGTTCCAACACATAGATCTATTTATTTAATCATTATACATAACACTCCAATAATCCACAACCATAGATCCATAAATAAAACTTTCTTTTCCTTTAATCATATTTGGCTCATTCAAGACCCATAAAAATTGGTTCATCATCTTAGGTCCATAAACCATAACCTATATCAAGTCCATAAAATCCATAATCATTCATGGTCCATGATTAGATACTTTCTAATCTAGTAACCATTCTTCATAGAACATGGGCAATGTTCCTCCATGGTTAATCACCTTTCATTTTAACACATGCATAGACCCATGCTAGCCCATAAAATTGGTTCAAGGGGTTTGGCCATATACCATGGCCGAACCCATGATATCATGGTTCCATACTCCTCTTGATTTATTTAGAATAATAAATTCATAATTGAACCTCAAACTTTATTCATGGGGTTCGGCCAATACCATGGCCGAATCCAAGTATGTGTGACTTACCCTTTTGGTCCTAGGTCCATAATTAGAAGGTTTCCTTCCATATTTAGATAGTTTCCCAATTCAATCTCCACTTTCTATAATTGGAGACTTACCAATTTAATCTCCACTTTTCATAAATAATTACCATACATTAAGATACCAATTCAACACCATGGGGTTCGGCCACACACCATGGCCGAACCCTATGGTTCATATCTTTGTATTAAATCATTTAAACCCCTATGGATTCATTAACCAACTCCAATATAAATTCCATATGGCCCATTAAATTGATTCATGATCCTTATAATTTCTTAACAACCTAAGTCCATACAAGACCTCATGGATGGCCGAACCCATGATTCTCCATTTTTGGCATGAAATTACAACTTTGCCATCGATGGCTTACCTTCCATAAATAGAAGGTTCCCAAGATAATCATCCAAAATTAGAAGCTTTCTAACTTAGCCAACTCCTTCCAAAAATAGAAAGTTTCCAAATTAAACTCCACATTTCCATAATTGGAAGGTTTCCATAATTAAACTCTAACTTTCCCTAATTGGAAGGTTTCCATAATTAATTCCTATCTTCCATTTTAATCCAAGATCCATAATTAGAATAGCTTCTTAGATTAGCAACCTCCTTCCATAAATGGAAGCTTTCTAAATTTAGCAACCTTATTTTCATACTTGGATAGTTTCCAAATTTAGAAACCATCTTTCTATATTTGGATGCTGTAACACCCCAATTTCTCAATGAAGTGGAAAATTACCAAAATGCCCCTGAGTTGTTAAATTAATTATTTTGTGATGTTAAGTAAGGAAATAGTGGGGCCCATTGCTCAAAATAAAATCATATGAGAACATTATGAATGTTAAGTTTGATTGGTTGGGTAATTTTCATCATTTGGGTCAAAAATGGCTAAATGGGTCAAAGGGCCCAAATGGGGCCCATCGGATCTTGCTGGGTTATTTGACCGTTTTGTGATTTTAAATTAAATGGGGTTAAGCCTATTTGATTGGAAATCAAGTGGGAGGAAAAATGGGTAGGCTTGATCCATAGGTAAAAACCAATTAGAAATGACCAAAATACCATAAATGGGTCATGTTGTCAAAACGGGTCAAGGAGCTAAAGTGGACCCAACGGGTCGAGTTGACTATTGTTGACCGTTTGAACCCTCAAGGAGCTCAAACACGAGTCAAATCAGTTGAGTGGGACTGAGGTGAGTTGGAATTAAATCAAAAAGTGAGTTAACTCATGTGCATTAAATGAAATGCATTAAATGTGATGAGTTGGGTTGGAATAAAAATACCTTGAGTTGGTGAGTCAAAATGGAAATTCAATGGACTGTAAATCAGTGAGTTAAAGGGTAAGTTGAAGAGGTTGGCTGGCCTCAAACCCAACCAAAACAAGTCCCACACGTTGGGGACTTGTTTCGGTGGGTTCCATGGTGAAAATTAATGTAAATGCATGGATTTGAGGTGAGTTGTTTGGGAATATGAATGGCTGCATGGGTAGAATGCCAAGAGGTGCTTTCCTTGGCTGCAAGTTACTCCTTGGTTTGTGCAAGGCTTGATGAGGAGTAATGGGGGTGTTGATGGCTGAAATACAAAATCAATGAACACCATCACTTGGCCAATTTATCATTGCAAAGCCTAAGATTTTCCATCTCTCTCTCCTCTCTCCTCTCTCCAATTCGTTGTTCTTCTTGGCTGGAATAGCAGAGGTTTTGGCATCAAATATTCAAGCACAAAACAACAAAAGAAAAGAAGAAATAAAAGGGAGAAAACAAGGATCAAAGACAAGGAGGAAGTTTGGAAAATTTGGTAAGTATCTTTATGATATTTTGGTTTGAAAACATAAAACAAGTAGGGTATGTATTGGGCCATGGTCATGGCCGAATACACCAATGTTTAACCTTGATTATGGAGGATTTAAAATGGTAAAAATAACCATTGGGTTCAGCCACCATGAAGGGCCGAACCCCATGTAAGAGATGGCTTGGTTTTCATGTTTTGAAACATGAAAACCATGGATTTTGTGGACTGTTTTTGGGTTTTGATTTAAGATTTAAATACATGTTTTAGAATGGTTAAAAAACATGACATAGACATAGGGACTGAAGTTTATATGGTCTAAAATCAGTGGATTAAAAGATGGAAATGGACCATTGGGTTCGGCCACTTAGCATGGCCGAACCCCATGAAAACAAGTGGCTAGTTTTGATGGTTTTTAGAAGTTAAAACCATATAAGTTTGGGACTGATGTTAGATGTTTGTAATAGATTTAAAATACATGTTTTAATGAGGGTTAAAACATGGGTTTGGATATCAGAAAAGGTGGAAGTTATGTGGTCTAAATCAGTGGATTAAAATTGGAAAAAAAATGGACCATGGGGATCGGCCATCTTGGATGGTCGAATCCCATGGAGTTGTGTTGATTTTATGTTTGTTTGAAAGGTAAAACTTGATTTTTAGTTACTGTTATTACATGATTATCTGAGGTTTAAAAACAGTAAACATAACCATTGGGTTCGGCCACCATGGAGGGCCGAACCCCATGTAAAGAATCTTGGTTTTCATGTTGGGAAACATGGAAACCATGGACTTTTATGGACTGTTTGGTGAATTTAATTAGAGGGTTTCTAAGAGATATAAGGGCAGCAAAAGGGTACTGATATTGCATGATTTAAATAACACCTAATGCATGTTTGAAGGATCAATTCATGGACATAGGGTTCGGCCAACTTGAATGGCCGAACCCCATGAAAGAGATTGATGATTGTTGTGAAATCAAAGAGTTAGAAACCATGCAATACCATGGGGTTTCTATAGGAGTTTAATAGAATTAGGTTTGCTGTTTTTATGCCTAAGATACAGGATAAATGATGAAAGATTATTAGAAGAATTGAATCCCAAAGAGCCATGAGGTTCGGCCATGTGAATGGCCAAACCCAATGGGTTGCTTTATGGTTTTTATTTGGTTTACTTAGGGTTATGGTTACTGATTTGGGTCAGCCTTTGGATGGCTGAACCATGTATTGATCATGGTTGAATTAGCATGATTAAACCATGAGTGATCATGGTGATGATTGGATCAAGTGAACCCTAGGGTTCGGCTATGAGTATGGCCGAAGCCCATGGGGCTGTTTTGATAATTAATGGGCTGTTTTAAATGGGAGCTTATGGTTGTTTTAATTAGGGGATCATTCATGATAATTACGGACAATGGCAAAAAACTGTAAATACTAGTCGAATGATCAATGATGGAAATGATCATAGGGTTGGATGTACGGACACGAACCCCACCTGATGTGGATGGGTCTATGATGTGATTAAATAAGTAAATGATGTTATGACTTATTGATTGATATATGGACAAGGTACCGGAAGTTGAACGACGAGCGAGTCGTGACCAGGTGAAGCTCAAAAAGGAACGGACACTTAAGCAAAGTTTGTGTAGGTTTCCTACCTTTATTGTAACCACTATTCCATATGCTGTTTTACGTTGATTTCGATAACTTATATGTTTGTAAAGTTATGTTTCTAAATGACATGTTTGCATAGACATCTCATGCATGGCATGGGATGATGGTGTTGTAACCGGAGGCCACACTCCGTCGGGGCGTCCGAAAGATCACTGTGGGGTACCCTGATGATGAGAATCCCATTAGGAGGAATCCGGAGGCCACACTCCGTCGGGGCGTCCGAAAGACCACTGTGGGTTACCTTGACGATGAGAATCCCGTCAAGTGATGGCTATGTTGAATGGTGATGGGTGGGACTTATTACATGTTCATTTCATACATAGCATGTTTTTATAGAATTTTGTCACACATGTATTATTATTATACTATTTGCATGTTTTTGACTAACCATGTGGTAGCCCTATTCGGAAACACTACTGGGCGCGTTGATCTAACGCCCTATCTATATCCTTAGTGGATGATGCAGGGAAAGGAAAGAACGTGGTTGGAGAAGAGGACCAAGCACGAAAACTTGGGCGGTTTGAATGATTGGAATGGACTATGAATGGATTATTTATGGACTTGTTATTTGATTTATTTGGACAATATAATTTGGTAATTAGATGTTGGCATGTAATAAGTAGTTAAGTAGATGCTATGGCTGAATTTATTTGGATGGTTTGGAATGAATGGTAGACTAAGGTTATATAATAATTTTGGAGAATAAATTAAGTACTTTGCTATCTAAGAATGGAAAATTGGATTAGTCATAGGATCTATTATAACCTCAGTTAGATTTAGACTAAATTAATTCCGCTAGTTATATATGTACCATGTGCGGATCAGTTCTATGGACTTAGTTCATACGCACATGGGCTTGGCCAGTTAAGGGTCGGATTTAGAAATCCGAACTTAACTCGCGTCGTGACATTCCGCCCCGATCACATGATTATTATATTAAAAAAAATAAATAAACTCTGAAAATTAGAGTGAAAAGGGCGGGGTGTTACAGTTGGTATCAGAGCGAAACGGGAAGTTGAATCTTCCGAAGTAAGATTAAGACGGTTTCATGTCTCACTGACGGATAAGAATCCCAACTGACCGACTCTTCGGAGTCCGCTGACTGGGGGCCGGATTAATTTACTTCGTGGACTCGGACTGTACAAATCAATCTGAGAACAACAGTGAAAGATAGCAAAAGTACATTGTTATAATTGATCTATCAAACGTAGCAAAATAGGATATACATTCTCCAATACTCCCCAATTGAGAAAAACAAACATAGGGAATTCAGAGACTCTCCCCTCAAAAACAAATAGAAAATCAAGTTTGCTTATTTGGAAATCTCCCCAAAATTGTAAAAAAAAATACAAACTGTATGAGGAAACTAAGTCAATAATGTTTTTATGACTTAGGGAAATGGCTCCAAAGAAAAGGATCCCTCAGAACCAGAAAGGGAAGGAAAAGGTGTTGCAAATCACGCAACATGAGAAAGTGTTATCACAACACGAAAAATCTGTGCATGAGAAGGAGCCGTCTATACATGAGAAAGAGGTAACCCAACCTGATGAGGAGCGATCTGTTCATGAAAAGTCTCACAATGGGGAAGAATCACAGCACTCTTGGAGGGAAGAAAAGGGGAGTGAGAATGCATCACGAAAGGAGGGAGAAGGGAACAGTGGTGTACATATACCACATGTGCCGCCTGAGCTTCAGGGCTTAGTCCAAGCAGTGGTAACCTCTGTACTCCAGCAACATATGAATGGGAGTGAAAGTTCCAGGGATGCTAGTGACCGGAGTATGGCACGAGAATTTTCAACAACAGTCCTCCCTACTTCAAAGGGAAAGAAGGGGCTGTCGGAGCCGAGCATTGGCTGAAGAAGATCACTCAAATCTTAAAATTACTTAAGATCTCGAGTCATGCTGACAGGATTTTACTGGCTACTTCACAATTGATAGAAGATGCCGGTAAATGGTGGGAGGTGGTGGAGAAGCAGAGGGAACTCATACCAGTTAGGGAGAGGACGGCCATGACATGGAATGAGTTTTCAGCAACCTTTTTGGAACATTACTTTCCGGAGGAGGAGAAGGAGCGACAGACGGAACTTTTTCTGTCCTTGGTACAGGGCTCTATGACGGTGGCAGAGTATCACCGTGAATTTCTCAGTTTATCCATTTATGCATTTTATATGGTGGACACAGAACTTCGCAAGGCAAGAAAGTTTGAGAGGGGTCTACGGCCAAACATCAGGGCCAAAGTGACCATATTTAAGTGCACCACATTGGCTGAGGTGGTCAGCAAGGCCACAATAGCAGAACAGGAGTTGAATGCATTAGTGCGATTTGACAATCGTCGAGCTCCAAGTGGGAGGGGTGGGTTTCAGCCCAACAAGAGGTTCCGTCCGAACTTCAGTAGACCTTCACCATCTACTGGGTCCGCGGGGAGCTTTCGTCCCAACCAGCCCTCCCCATCTGCATCAGTCACCCAGTCATTCAGAGGGGTGAACAACTGTTTCCACTGTAATCAGCCGGGTCATTTCAAGAGAGACTGTCCAAAGCTCAATAGGCTCTCATATTCCAGAGGATCTTTCCATCCACCAGCTAGGCCAGCTAACTCCCGAGGAGGCAGGACATATAATCAGGCGGGACGGGCGCCTAATCCTACCGGATCTGGACGACTATTTGCTCTGGAACCTCCTGAGGATGTGGATCATTCTGTGATTCAAGGTATGGCCGTTGTCAATAGTTCTTATGCTTATGCATTGTTTGATTCTGGAGCATCGCACTCTTTTATATCTGCATCCTTTATAACTGCTACTGGAACACTAGTTCAAAAGCTGTCCACCACACTCACAGTAGTATCCCCTGTCGGAGACACGTCTTTGGGACTCATATGCACGGCCATAAATACAGAACTCGCTGGACTCAGATTTGAGTTCAATTATTTGGTACTCGACATGACTGAGTACGATATTATATTTGGCATGGACTGGTTGGCTGGTTATGAAGCCAATATTGATTGTTATCGCCGAAGAGTGACATTTTGGTCACCCGAGGGAAAACAGTATATAGTTCGTGCTGACAAGCAAAGCAGACTGCAGGAAGGGTTGCATCATTTGGTGTTGAACAATATTGTCATCAACAAGGCACCAGTCACTGAACTTCCAACAATTGTGAAAGAATTTGTTGATGTTTTTCCAAAAGAACTTCCTGGTATACCGCCTATGAGGGAGCTCAATTTTGAGATCAAGCTATATCCTGGTACCTCACCAGTGTCTCTACCCCATTATCGGATGGCACCAGCAGAAATATCCGAGTTGAAGAAGCAGCTTGATGAATTACTCAGACTGGGTTGCATTCGGAACAGCACATCGTCATGGGGAGCTCCAGTGTTGTTCGTGAAAAAGAAGGATGGTTCACTCAGAATGTGTGTGGACTACCGGAAGTTGAATCAGCTAACTGTTCGGAACAAGTATCCTCTACCCAGGATCGATGATTTATTCGATCAGTTGAGGGGATCCAGTCATTTTTCCAAGATTGACCTGATGTCCGGTTATCATCAAATCCGGGTCAGGGGAGGAAGATATCGAGAAGACAGCTTTCAGAACACGGTATGGACTATTTGAATTTGTAGTCATGCCATTTGGGCTTACCAACGCACCGGCTGTGTTCATGGACTTAATGAACAGAATATTCCGTCCATATCTGGATCGGTTTGTTATAGTGTTCATTGACGATATCCTGATCTATTCCAAGAGTCGGAGGATCATGCTGAGCATCTACGAATAGTATTGAACACCTTGAGACAAAAACCAGTTGTATGCCAAAGCAAGCAAATGCGAATTTTGGCTACCTGAGGTCAAATTCTTGGGGCATGTTATAACAGCAGATGGTATAGCCGTTGATCCGGCTAAGGTGGCAGCAGTAAGCGAGTGGAAAGCACCAAAGAATGTCACTGAAATCCGTAGCTTTCTGGGTTTGGCTGGATATTATCGGAAGTTTATCATGGACTTCTCCAAAATTGCAACCCCATTGACTCGACTCACGCAGAAGGGAGTCAAATATGAGTGGTCAGAGTTGTGCAATCAGAGATTTGAGGAGCTGAAAGAGAGACTTACAACTGCTCCTATTTTAGTTTTGCCGGAAAGAGGCAAAGGTTATGAAGTACAATGTGATGCATCAGGAGAGGGATTGGGATGTTCACTCATGCAACGTGATCGGGTGGTGGCATATGGTTCAAGACAACTAAAGATACATGAACACCTCTACCCCACACATGATCTGGAATTAGCTGCGGTGGTCTTCGCTCTCAAAAGCTGGAGGCACTATCTATATGGTGAGAAGTTTGAAGTATTTTCAGATCACAAGAGCTTGAAGTATTTATTTGACCAGAAAGAGCTCAACCTGAGGCAGCGCAGATGGATGGAATATTTGGCGGACTATGAATTTGCGCTCCGATATCATCCGGGAAAGGCCAACAAGGTGGCGGATGCTCTCAGCCGCATGTCTCATGCATCAGTGGCATGTTTGATCAGGACCGAATGGGAGATGTTGAATTCCATTCGTGAGTTTAATCTATACATCACAAACCATGGGAGTATGTACAATTTGATCATACGATCCAACATGGTTACAAAGATTGAACAGGAGCAGCGAACAGATCCGGAAATGGCAGAGACATGGGCCAAGATGTCTATTGGCGAGGTTGTACCGGATTGGGAATTACGACCAGGACAGGGTCTTATGTTCCGGGGTAGAATTTATGTGCCAAGAAGCTGCAGAAAAGAATTACTGATAGAGGCACATCAGAGCAAGCTCTCCATTCATCCGGGTAGCACAAAAATGTATCATGACTTAAAAAGACATTATTGGTGGCATGGACTCAAGAAGGATGTTGCAGAGTTCGTGGCTCATTGTTTAACTTGTCAGCAGGTTAAGACAGAACATCAGAAGCCACCAGGGTTACTCAAACCCTTAGCAGTGCCGGAATGGAAATGGGAGCACATTTCCATGGACTTTGTGACGGGGTTGCCGAGGTCCTCGAAGGGCAATGACGCTATATGGGTTGTGGTAGACCGACTGACCAAGTCCGCGCATTTTATTCCTATCAAAATGACGGATTCATCAGAGACATTGGGTCGGAGATATATCAAAGACATCATCAGATTACATGGTATCCCACGGACTATAGTGTCTTGATAGAGATGGCCGATTCACCGGCAGGGTATGGCAGAGCATGCAGTCGGCCATGGGGACCGATCTACTTATTAGCACAGCATTCCATCCACAGACCGATGGACAATCGGAAAGAACAATACAAACGTTGGAGGACATGTTGAGGGCATGCATGCTAGACTTCAAAGGTGGATGGGAGGATCATTTGCCATTGGTGAAGTTTTCTTATAACAATAGCTACCAAGCAAGTCTTCAGATGGCACCATTCGAAGCTTTGTATGGTAGACCATGCAGGTCACCAGTGTGCTGGACCGAGGTCGGCGAACCTGCGCTGATAGGACCCGAGTTGGTTGCCGAAACTACTGTACAGATCCAGTTGATACGTCAACATTTGTTGACTGCACAGAGTCGGCAAAAGAACTATGCTGATAAGAGGAGGAGGTTTCTCGAATTTGAAGTGGGAGACATGGTATTCTTGAAGGTCTCACCACGAAAAGGGCACATGAGATTTGGGAAGAAAGGAAAATTGTCGCCAAGATATGTGGGACCGTTTTCAATTATCAAAAGGATGGGAGATGTAGCCTATCAGTTGACACTTCCTTCGCAATTGGCGTCTCTACATGATGTATTTCATGTGTCGATGCTGAGAAAGTACAACCCTGATCCGTCTCATGTTTTGAATGTGCAAGATATAGATGTGCAAAGCGACGTCACTTACATCGAGAAGCCGGTCAGAATAATAGAGATGAGCAAAGGGTGTTGCGTAACCGAGCAATTCAGTTCGTCAAGGTGGTATGGGACCGTCATGGTGATGAAGAGGCCACGTGGGAACTTAAATCGGAGATGAGAACAGCTCACCCCGAATTGTTTGTGTAATTTAATTTGAGAACCCTACTTCACTCGATTTTCGGGACGAAAATTTTAAAAAGAGGGTTATATTGTAACACCCCAATTTCTCAATGAAGTGGAAAATTACCAAAATGCCCCTGAGTTGTTAAATTAATTCTTTTGTGATGTTAAGTAAGGAAATAGTGGGGCCCATTGCTCAAAATAAAATCATATGAGCACATTATGAATGTTAAGTTTGATTGGTTGGGTAATTTTCATCATTTGGGTCAAAAATGGCTAAATGGGTCAAAGGGCCCAAATGGGGTCCATCGGGTCTTGCTGGGTTATTTGACCGTTTTGTGATTTTAAATTAAATGGGGTTAAGCCTATTTGATTGGAAATCAAGTGGAGGAAAAATGGGTAGGCTTGATCCATAGGTAAAAACCAATTAGAAATGACCAAAATACCATAAATGGGTCATGTTGTCAAAACGGGTCAAGGAGCTAAAAGTGGACCCAACGGGTTGAGTTGACTATTGTTGACCGTTTGAACCCTCAAGGGAGCTCAAACACGAGTCAAATCAGTTGAGTGGGACTGAGGTGAGTTGGAATTAAATCAAAAAGTGAGTTAACTCATGTGCATTAAATGAAATGCATTAAATGTGATGAGTTGGGTTGGAATAAAAATACCTTGAGTTGGGTGAGTCAAAATGGAAATTCAATGGACTGTAAATCAATGAGTTAAAGGGTAAGTTGAAGAGGTTGGCTGGCCTCAACCCAACCAAAACAAGTCCCACACGTTGGGGACTTGTTTTGGTGGGTTCCATGGTGAAAATTAAATGTAAATGCATGGATTTGAGGTGAGTTGTTTGGGAATATGAATGGCTGCATTGGGTAGAATGCCAAGGGGTGCTTTGCTTGGCTGCAAGTTACTCCTTGGTTTGTGCAAGGCTTGATGAGGAGTAATGGGGGTGTTGATGGCTGAAATACAAAATCAATGAACACCATCACTTGGCCAATTTATCATTGCAAAGCCTAAGATTTTCCTCATCTCTCTCTCCCTCTCTCCTCTCTCCAATTCGTTGTTCTTCTTGGCTGGAATAGCAGAGGTTTTGGCATCAAATATTCAAGCACAAAACAGCAAAAAAAAGAAAAATAAAAGGGAGAAAACAAGGATCAAAGACAAGGAGGAAGTTTGGAAAATTTGGTAAGTATCTTTATGATATTTTGGTTTGAAAACATAAAACAAGTAGGGTATGTATTGGGCCATGGTCATGGCCGAATACACCAATGTTTAACCTTGATTATGGAGGATTTAAAATGGTAAAAATAACCATTGGGTTCAGCCACCATGAAGGGCCGAACCCCATGTAAGAGATGGCTTGGTTTTCATGTTTTGAAACATGAAAACCATGGATTTTGTGGACTGTTTTTGGGTTTTGATTTAAGATTTAAATACATGTTTTAGAATGGTTAAAAAACATGGATCTGATTGACATAGGGACTGAAGTTTATATGGTCTAAAATCAGTGGATTAAAAGATGGAAATGGACCATTGGGTTCGGCCACTTAGCATGGCCGAACCCCATGAAAACAAGTGGCTAGTTTTGATGGTTTTTAGAAGTTAAAACCATATAAGTTGGGACTGATGTTAGATGTTTGTAATAGATTTAAAATACATGTTTTAATGAGGGTTAAAACATGGGTTTGGATATCAGAAAAGGTGGAAGTTATGTGGTCTAAATCAGTGGATTAAAATTGGAAAAAAAATGGACCATGGGGATCGGCCATCTTGGATGGTCGAATCCCATGGAGTTGTGTTGATTTTAGATGTTTGTTTGAAAGGTAAAACTTGATTTTTAGTTACTGTTATTACATGATTATCTGAGGTTTAAAAACAGTAAACATAACCATTGGGTTCGGCCACCATGGAGGGCCGAACCCCATGTAAAAGAATCTTGATTTTCATGTTGGGAAACATGGAAACCATGGACTTTTATGGACTGTTTGGTGAATTTAATTAGAGGGTTTCTAAGAGATATAAGGGCAGCAAAAGGGTACTGATATTGCATGATTTAAATAACACCTAATGCATGTTTGAAGGATCAATTCATGGACATAGGGTTCGGCCAACTTGAATGGCTGAACCCCATGAAAGAGATTGATGATTGTTGTGAAATCAAAGAGTTAGAAACCATGCAATACCATGGGGTTTCTATAGGAGTTTAAATAGAATTAGGTTTGCTGTTTTTATACCTAAGATACAGGATAAATGATGAAAGATTATTAGAAGAATTGAATCCCAAAGAGCCATGAGGTTCGGCCATGTGAATGGCCAAACCCCATGGGTTGCTTTATGGTTTTTATTTGGTTTACTTAGGGTTATGGTTACTGATTTGGGTCAGCCTTTGGATGGCTGAACCATGTATTGATCATGGTTGAATTAGCATGATTAAACCATGAGTGATCATGGTGATGATTGGATCAAGTGAACCCTAGGGTTCGGCTATGAGTATGGCCGAACCCCATGGGGCTGTTTTGATAATTAATGGGCTGTTTTAAATGGGAGCTTATGGTTGTTTTAATTAGGGGATCATTCATGATAATTACGGACAATGGCAAAAAACTGTAAATACTAGTCGAATGATCAATGATGGAAATGATCATAGGGTTGGATGTACGGACACGAACCCCACCTGATGTGGATGGGTCTATGATGTGATTAAATAAGTAAATGATGTTATGACTTATTGATTGATATATGGATAAGGTACCAGAAGTTGAACGACGGGCGAGTCGTGACCAGGTGAAGCTCAAAAAGGAACGGACACTTAAGCAAAGTTTGTGTAGGTTTCCTACCTTTATTGTAACCACTATTCCATATGCTGTTTTACGTTGATTTCGATAACTTATATGTTTGTAAAGTTATGTTTCTAAATGACATGTTTGCATAGACATCTCATGCATGGTATGGGATGATGGTGTTGTAACCGGAGGCCACACTCCGTCGGGGCGTCCGAAAGACCACTGTGGGGTACCCTGATGATGAGAATCCCATTAGGAGGAATCCGGAGGCCACACTCCGTTGGGGCGTCCGAAAGACCACTGTGGGTTACCTTGACGATGAGAATCCCGTCAAGTGATGGCTATGTTGAATGGTGATGGGTGGGACTCATTACATGTTCATTTCATACATAGCATGTTTTTATAGAATTTTGTCACACATGTATTATTATTATACTATTTGCATGTTTTTGACTAATCATGTGGTAGCCCTATTCAGAAACACTACTGGGCGCGTTGATCTAACGCCCTATCTATATCCTTGGTGGATGATGCAGGGAAAGGAAAGAACGTGGTTGGAGAAGAGGACCAAGCACGAAAACTTGGGCGGTTTGAATGATTGGAATGGACTATGAATGGATTATTTATGGACTTGTTATTTGATTTATTTGGACAATGTAATTTGGTAATTAGATGTTGGCATGTAATAAGTAGTTAAGTAGATGCTATGGCTGAATTTATTTGGATGGTTTGGAATGAATGGTAGACTAAGGTTATATAATAATTTTGGAGAATAAATTAAGTACTTTGCTATCTAAGAATGGAAAATTGGATTAGTCATAGGATCTATTATAACCTCAGTTAGATTTAGACTAAATTAATTCCGCTAGTTATATATGTACCATGTGCGGATCAGTTCTATGGACTTAGTTCATACGTACATGGGCTTGGCCAGTTAAGGGTCGGATTTAGAAATCCGAACTTAACTCGCGTCGTGACATTCCGCCCCGATCACATGATTATTATATTAAAAAAAAAAAATAAACTCTGAAAATTAGAGTGAAAAGGGCGGGGTGTTACAGATGCTTTCCAACTTTAGCAATCCAAATTCATCTACCATTCCAAAACTACCCCATGGGGTTCGGCCATCCACCATGGCCGAACCCTATGGTTCATGATCTTGTCCATCAATTTAGATCCATTAAAAACATTCAATAATAAGATTATCAAAACTCCATGGGGTTCGGCCATACACCTTGGCCGAACCCTATGGTTCAAAGTCCTTTCTTTTAAAACTAATCAAGCATGGATCTTCCATTTAATCCCCTCAAAAATTAAATATCATTAACACCAATTACTTATTGAAGAATCTCCATGGTTTTCATTTAAATATCCTCTTAATACATAAGCATAATTCCTTAATCTTATCACCGTATTGAATTCCTCTCCTTGGGGTTCGGCCATTCCCATAGCCGAACCCTATGGTTCCATTCTTTTCCTCTTTTTAATTGCAATCAAAATAACATAGCCTTCCATGGTTTTCAATCCTCCAAAACCCATGAATTAAACACTTCTTTCCATGGGGTTTGGCCATGCACAATGGCCGAACCCTATGGCTCTTTCTTTTCCATTTAAATTATTAATTCATGACCAATCTTCCTCCATGGGGTTCGGCCATATACCTTGGCCGAACCCTATGGTTCTTTTTCCTTAAACAAAATTATTAAGAACACTTACCAGTTCCGCGACTCCTTCGGCTTGTTCTTCGGTTGATCTTGCTCTTCTAATCCTTTTTTTCCTTAGCCTTTTCCTCTTAGATTTTTCCCTCTTGCTGGCTGCTTTTCCTTCTCTTTGTTGTAGCCGAGAATAAGAACTTGAGAGAGGGAGAGAGAGAGAGATCGGCTAATCTGGGTAGTGTAATGTCGTGCGTTCCCTTCCCTTGCCTTGTTTCTTTTTATAAACCCCTCACTTAACTCCAATTAGAAGGTGCCATGCGCCCCCTCCTCTCCTTTTATCAACTTCTAATTAATCCTAACTTAGAAGGTGATAATATAACAATTGCCATTTCTAATCAAGTAAGACCCTTTCTTTTAGAGATACTCCACTATATTTACATGGATTGCGCATATCCTTGCATGGATATGATTATCAAAATTCGGCCATGTAATCTATATTAATCCTCCATTTCATGCGCATAACCTCAAAGATTTCTCATATCAATTTCGGCCATGCAATCCTTATTTAATTCTTATTATCTTCTTAAGATATTCTTGCATATCATCATGGATATGCAAATCCCATAAACATCTCATGCGCATATTCCCTTTTAATTCAACCCCATTTAAATTCGTAATGAAACCATTTATCAAAATCGTTGGGTCTTAATTGGGCAAAGACCCAACATTTTACCTGTAACGCCCCGCCCTTTCTGAGAATTTCAGAGTCTAATTTTTTTTTTAAATAAACATCGGAAGAGAGCGGGCGGCGTCACGACGCGAGTTAAGTTCAGACTACCCAAGTCTAAACCTTAACTGGTCACCCATGTGTACATGGAATAGACCATGATAGTAAATCACACATGGAACTAACATCAACATGCGGAATAATCTAGATAATTGCGGAATAGAAAGACGAGATAGCAAGTAACAGTCTTAAATATTAAATAACATAGACCAACCATCCACATGTTATTAACCTAATCAAACCATAGCAAATAACTAATTATTACATGTCCAACAATAGTATTCAAATGACAGTAATATAACATAATCCAAAATCCATCATTAAAGCACTTAGGCTCAGCTCCCCTCCCGGTCAATGACCTTTCCTTTCCCCTTGCTTGTACCTGCAATCTCCTCTGAGGATAGAATTAGGGCGTTAAATCGACGCGCCCAGTAGGTTCCCGAATCAGGGCTACCACATGTTAGCATATAAAACATGCATATACATATCATAATACATGATCATCAAAACAGGTAAAAACAATGCTATGAAATATGCACATGCAATGAGCATCCCCCATCATGTACTTTCATAGCCATCACTTGACGTGCCTTGCACCGACAAGGTAAATTACAACACACCTTCATCTCTTCTATAAGCGATGTACATGTAATGAGCAACCCCCATCATGTACCATCGTAGCCATCACTTGACGTGCCTTGCACCGACAAGGTAAATTACAACAACATTCATCTCTTCTATACAATATGTACATGCAATGGGCAACCCCCATCATGTACAATCGTAGCCATCACTGTAGAACTTCATTCATTATCCCATGACTATGCATGAGATACCAATGCCTGTATGCCATTTGTTAATGCATAATATATCATTTGAAATACATAAATTAAAACAAGAGCATCATCAGAAAAACTGGGTAAAAATCGTGGTTACAAGTAGGTAGGAAACCTACTGAAGAATCACTTCAGCGTCCGTTCTTTCTTAGGCTTTAACCGGTCACGACTCGTTCGTCGTTCAACTTTCGGTACCTTATTATGCAACAATAAGTAAATCATAATCTTATTTACATGTCCATTCACATATGAGACCTAAGACATCTTATAAGTCCTTTTGATCAATCTCTTCATTTGGCTTGTATTCACAGATTTGCCATTGGTCTGTCCAATCTTTAATCCACCAAACTTACTCCATGCGGTTCGGCCATACCTTTGGCCAAACCCAATGGTTCCCTTATCCATTACTACATGGTTCTCCATTAGGGTCTTTTAAACCTTTTAAATCAACATAGAACCATTACCAACTACTACTCATAAGCTTAGGCTATTTAACCCATTCATTATGAATTAGCATAAAGTCCAATTCTCCTAATGATCTCTCATCATTTATCATACATCTTAGCCATAAAAATAGCAACCATAATTCTATTTAAAATCACATATACATCCATAAAATGACCCATGAAAACAGTCCATTAATTATCAAAACAGCCCCATGGGGTTCGGCCATACTCATAGCCGAACCCTTGGGTTCACTTGATCCAATCATCACCATGATCACTCATGGTTTAATCATGCTAACTCAACCATGAATTAAACATGGTTCAGCCGCATATTAATCCACTAAAACAGTAACATATTAATCCATTTATTACCATAAGAACACCATATCTTCATATGGTTTTTAACTCACCAAAAACATGAAAGACTTACATGGGGTTCGGCCATCCAAGGTGGCCGAACCCTAGGTCCATGTTTTGGTCTTTCATACATATTTTTGGTGTCATTTATTCATATAAAAATCAGCACATCATTGCTGCACTTTAACCTCTCAAAACCATCTAATAAATTCATTATTTTGTCCGAATAACCATAACACCTCATGGGATTCGGCCATCCAAGATGGCCGATCCCCATGGTCCATTTTCCAGTTTTAATCCACTGTTTTAGATCAGTAACTTAACCATAACATTACCATGGTTCAGACATATATTGGCCAACCAAAATCAGTAAATAATCTTCATGTAAATCACATAAAAACCCCATGGTAATGTATGGTTTTTATCTCTCAAAACCATCACCATTAACCATAAAATGATCACACCATTTCATGGGGTTCGGCCATGCTCATTGGCTGAACCCTATGGCCTTTGGTTTGAACCACTTAAACATGTTATCTGATGTCTAATCTAATCATCCAAAACAGTAAGACATTTGCATGGTTTTATCTTACAAAAATCATCAAAATTCCAACATCCATTCATGGTGTTCGGCCATCCAAGATGGCCGAACCCAATGAAGCCTTTCATCATTTGATACCCAAGGTCTTAGGCCCATGATACATTCAGCCATTCATGACATCCGAATCCATGTTTTAAACCTTTCTAAAACATGCATTTGAATCTTAAATCAAACCCAAAAACAGTTCATAAAACCCATGGTTTTCATGTTTCAAAACATGAAAACCAAACCATCTCTCACATGGGGTTCGGCCCTTCATGGTGGCCGAACCCAATGGTTATTTTTACCATTTTGAATCCTCCACTAATTAAGGTTAAAATCCTGGTGTAATCGGCCATCACCATGGCCCAACACACCCCCATTTTTTTTTAACCAAAAATCCATGAAACACTTACCAATTTCCAAGCTCTTGTCTTGCCTTTTGATCCTTATTTCTTTTCTTTCTTAGCCTCCCTTCCTTTACTGATTATTTGCTTGAACCAATGGTGAAATCACCAAGTTACAATTCGGCCAAGAGAGTGTGTTCTTGAGTGAGGGAGAGAGAGAGATGAATTCTAAAGCTTTTGTACATGAAATTCGGCCAAGCATGGTGTTGTTTGCCTTTGTATTTTCAGCCACCAAGACTCCTCCACTCCCTCATCAATTCATGCTCAAACCAATGGGTATTGGGTGCCATCCAAGGCACCCCTTGGCAGCTACCCATGCAACCATTCAAATCCCCAAGCATCTCATCACAATCCCATGTATTCCCATTTAATACATCATGGAAATCACCCCAAACAAGTCCCCAACGTGTGGGACTTGTTTGGGTGGTTAAAGCTGGGCCAACCTCTTCAAATTCCCATTAGACTCAATGATTTACAGTCCCTTGAATTTCCATTTTGACTCACCCAACTCAAGGTATTTTTATTCCAACCCAACTCATCACATTTAATGCATTTCATTTAATGCACATGAGTTAACTCACCTTTTGATTTAATTCCAACTCACCTCAGTCCCACTCAACTGATTTGACTCGTGTTTGAGCTCCCTTGAGGATTCACACGGTCAACAATAGTCAACTCGACCCGTTGGGTCCACTTTTAGCTCCTTGACCCGTTTTGACAACATGACCCATTTATGGTATTTTGGTCATTTCTAATTGGTTTTTACATATGGATCAAGCCTACCCATTTTTCCTCCACTTGATTTCCAATCAAATAGGCTTAACCCCATTTAATTTAAAATCACAAAACGGTCAAATAACCCAGCAAGACCCGATGGACCCCATTTGGGCCCTTTGACCCATTTAGCCATTTTTGACCCAAATGATGAAAATTACCCAACCAATCAAACTTAACATTCATAATGTGCTCATATAATTTTATTTTGAGCAATGGGCCCCACTATTTCCTTACTTAACATCACAAAATAATTAATTTAACAACTCAGGGGCATTTTGGTAATTTTCCACTTCATTGAGAAATTGGGGTGTTACATTACCCATCTTAGATCCATATCTAAAATTCATAATTTAAATGGGTAATTTCCGTAAATATTTATAACTTGAAAATCCGAGGTGTTACACAATTGGTGCATAAGTAATGAGATTAAGGAATCAAAAGGTCATGATCTTATATCTAAGTTAAAAGAACAAAGGACATGAAAGAGGGACCAAACCCAAGATGGTGAGGTTCGGCCATGTTGTATAGCCGAACCCTACTAAGGAGTATTTGGTGGGTTATTGATTAACCTAAGCATGTTTTTGAATGGAATGGATACCCATAGAATGAGCAATGGCATAAAATGTAAATAGGGGTAAAAATGCAAGATCATGGGTTCGGCCATGGTGAATGGCCGAACCCCATGAGGAATGGTTTGTTTATGTATTTTATGGACTGAGTTTTAAATGAGTCACTTGGATGGGCTTGGTTGAATAAAAGAGAGATCAAATCAAAGTGGGTGAGGTTCGACCATGGTGTATGGCCGAACCCCACAAGGTGGTGTGTTTGGTCTTAGACTTAATTAGAAACCAAATGAGATATGTGTTTGACTTATTGACATATAACAAGGTAACGAGACTTCTTGAGCGGTGCGCAACCGTGAACGGGTGACTGTTTAAGAAGAGCGGACATTTTAAGTGACCTTTGTGTAGGTTTCCTACCTCTTTGTAACCATGGTTTATACTTGCTGTTTTAATCTTGATTTTGATGAGATATGTGTTGAATTATTATGTTTCAAAGAGGATTTGAATTCTAAGATTTTATTACAAATGGCATGTATTCATTGACATCTCATGCATGGCATGGGGTGATGGTTATGTAACCGGAGGGGCTACCGAAAAACCTATGTGGGTTACCTTGATGATGAGAATCCCATCAAGAGGAAACCGGAGGGTCCACACTCCGTCGGGGCGTCCGAAAGACCTATGTGGTGGTACCTTGATGATGAGAATCCCATCAAGAGGCTATGTATACTTGTGATGGGTGGGACTCATTACATTTGCATACATACATAGCATTGTTTTGTAAGGTTTTGATGATCATGTATTATTATGTTATATGCATGTTTTATACTGACCCATGTGATAGCCCTACCTAGAATTCCTACTCGGTGCATTATTCTAACGCCCTACTTCTACCCTAGTGAATGACACAGGAAAGGAAGGGGTCGAGGATCGTGAAAGAAGCCAAGCATAGGAGCTTGGATATTTGAATGGATTTTATTATTGATGTTTTGATAAGTTTACATGGACATGTAATTTGAGTAGTTAGATGTTGGCATGTAATAACTTAGTTAATATTTGCTATGGTTTGGAATAGTTTGATTGAAGGATTAAGTTAAGGTAACTTTGGACAAATGACTATGTACTTTGCTATCTAAAATGGAGTAGACTTAGGTTCTATTATAATCCGCAATTAAATTAATTAATATTCCGCAAGAATTATAAAGTACTATGTGTGAACCGTTTTCATGGACTTAGTCCATGCACACATAGGTTTGGCCAGTTAAGGGTCGGACTTTAGAAGTCCGGACTTAACTCGCGTCGTGACGTCTCGCACTCTATCACTTTTAAAAAAAAAATAGACTCTGATTTTCGGAAAGTAAGTGAAAAAAGGTGGGGCGTTACAATAAGGTTCAATTTAAAGTAAATGGGTAAGGCACATTTAATTGGGTCAATGTTGCTATTTGGGCGAAAATGCCCAATTGGGACCCAATGGGTCGTGGTTAACTTGGTTGACCACCAAGTGGGTTCAAGCCTAATTAAATGGGGCTGAATTAAAATAGTAATGCAATATCTATAAACAAGGGACACACGCATACAAAAATCAAAGAGGTTAGTCGACCAAGGTTTGTCCAAAATGGGCAACATGCCTAGATGAGTTGGATTAGGCAATGACATCCAATTGCCTAATCCAAATAAAGAAGATGTCTAAAAATTAAATATAGATCGCTTGGCCGTGTGTGTGGGATTTGCACATCCAAGATGATGCGTTGGAATCTTTTTAAAAGGGGTCCTTCCTTTGTTAAAAACGGCACTAGGCAATTGCTAAATTGAAGGGGCGCATGGCATCTTCTAAATATAGGACCTATTGGAAGTTTTATAAAGGAGAGGCAAGAGGGGTGCATGGCATACACAATCAAAGAGGGCAGCCAGCTGTGTGAAAGATCAAGTAGAAAGAGGCTAAGGAAGAAAAGGATTGGAAGAACATGGCGGAGCGAAGGAAAACCGGAGGAGTCGCGGAATCGGTAAGTATTTTGGTAATTTTGTTTAAAGAAAGGAACCATAGGGTTCGGCCATGGTGTATGGCCAAACCCCATGGAAGAAAAATTAGGGAATGATTATGGTAATTTAAGGGAAGATGATGAACCATAGGGTTCGGCCATGTTGTATGGCCGAACCCCATGGAAGGACATTGGTTATGTTTAATGGATTTTTAAGGACGAAAACCATGGAATATTATGCATATTTTAAAAGGGTTTAAATGGAAGGTTGTTGGTAAAGAACCTTAGACCATGGGTTCGGCCAAGGGGTATGGCCAAAACCCATAAAGAATTGTGGAATTATATTCATATAGTTAGATCATGGAAAGGATGGCAAAGTTGTAATTATAGGCTAAAATGAAAGATCATGGGTTCGGCCATGGTGTATGGCCGAACCCCATGGATGGTATTTTTGAATCCAAGTTGGCATGAAGGTTGTAAATGGTGAATGAATTAGGTATGGATCACTCTTGGACTTGGGGTAGTAAATGATGAAGCAATTTTATGGATATTATGTTTATGTATATTTTAAATGAATGGAGGATGCAAGTATAGACTTATGTTTATGGACCTAAGATGGTGAACCATTTAAAGGAAAAGTTAGAAATGAAACATCAAGGGTTCGGCCATGGTGTATGGCCGAAACCCATGAACTTGTTAATGGGCCATTTTTGGGTCTTTGTATAATATAAATGAATGGTTTACCAAACCAAGGGATGAAGGGAATTAATAGGGCTTTATTTTATGATCTATGAATCATAAATGAATCCAAGTTATGGATCAGTTTTGGACCTAAACATAAGGTGGTGGAAACCATGGCAATATTGTAAATAAGTGAAAATAATGGACCATGGGTTATGGGGATTGTTTTGTGGACTTTGTTGTTATCAAGGTTAAGTAATTGTTGTATAGGTGACTAAATTTATGAATCAAAGATGGCAGATCTTGGATTTAATTTAAAGATCAAAAGACTAAAAGAAAGGCACCAAATTAAGGAAGTGAGGTTCGGCCATGTTGTATGGTCGAACCCCACAAGTTGGGTTTATGGACTTGGACATTATTGTAAATCAAATGGGACATGGTTTTAATTGATTGATATATTATAAGGTAACGGGACCTCACAAGGTGTGTACGATCGTGAGCGGTTACCGGACGAAAGCGTAAGGACACGTTAGTGGTCTTCGGTAGGATTCCACCTCTTTGAAACCATGGGTTTATGTACAATATTTTTATCTTATTTTGATGAATTTACGTTGTAAAAGATATGATTCAAATGTGAGTTTTAATGCTATGTTTACAATATAAAATAACATGTGTTTCATTAGCATCTCATGCATGGCATGGGGTGAAGGATATGTAACCGGAGGGGCCACACTCCGCCGGGGCGTCCGAAAAACCTATGTGATGTAACACCACAATTTTTCAATAAAATGGAAAATTATGAAAATGCCCCTGAATTATTAAATTAATTATTTTGTGATGTCAAAATAAGAAATGTTGGGGCCCATTGCTCAAATTAAGGTCATATGAGCATATTATATATATATCAAGTTGATTTGGATGGGTTATGTACATCAATTGGGTTGGAAATGGCTAAATGGGTCAAAAGGCCCAATTGGACCCAATGGGTCAAAATGGATGATTTGACCATTGTGTAAGCTTAAATTAAATAGGGTTAAGCCTATTTGATTGGAAATCAAGTAGAGAAGAAAATGGGTAGGCTTGATCCATATGAGAAAACCACTTACAAATGACCAAAATACCATAATTGGGTCATGAAGTCAAAAACGGGTCAAGGAGCTAAAGGGGGAGCCAATGGGTCGAGTTGACCAGTTTGACCACGGATGACTGTATGGGCCCTCAATTGAACTCAAGTTTGAGTTAATTCAGCTTGAGTTAGGGTGATTTGAAATGAGTTAGATTTAAGAAATGAGTTGACTCAAACTTGGTGCATTAAAGATGATAAGTTGGATGAGTTGGTTTAGAATAAAAATATCATGAGTTAAGTGAGTCAAGAGGAGGTAGAAACGAGTTGTAATGTCACTCCACACCTGATCAAACTCATCACAGCCGTTGAATGTGAAGGTGCTTTGGCAAAGCCAAAAGACACCAAGGTTGGCGGCACCTCTTCATGAAGGGTTGCAATAATTCATTCCCAAAAGATACAATGTTTGGCACCAAGGGGTGCAACGTTTGGCACCAAGAGGTGTCTTGGTTGACACCCAACATCCACTCGTTTTTAGTAAGGTCACTGAGGGAGGATGAATGGGAGTTGGGGGGCTGAAACTATAAAATAAAAACATTACCATACTTGGCCGTTTTTCACACAAAGGAATCCAAGAATTCCCATCTCTCTCTCCCTCTGTCCAATTCGTTTTCTTGGCTGAACAACAGAGGCTTTTGGCACCAGTTAGTCAAGTATAAACCAGCAAGGAATAAAGGAAAGAAAGAAGAAATAAAAGGGAGAAACCAAGGATCAAAGTCAAGAAGAAAGGCTTGGGAAAATTGGTAAGTTTTTCATTGAGTTTTGTTGAAAAACATGGAACAAGTAGGGTGTGGATTGGGCCATGATCATGGCCGATTACACCAATGATTAACCTTGATTAAATGGAGGTTTAGAAATGATTAAGATGACCATTGGGCTCGGCCACCATAGAGGGCCGAACCCCATGTAAAGAGATGTCTTGGTTTTCATGTTTTGAAACATGAAAACCATGGATTTTGTGGACTGTTTTGGGTTGTACTTAAAGATTCAAATGCATGATATAGAAAGGATTATAAACATGGGTCTGAATGACAAGAAGACTAAAGTTAACATGGTTTAAATCAATGGTCTAAAAGATGGAAAGTATGGACCATAGGGTTCGGCCACTTTGGGTGGCCGAACCCCATGAAATTTATTTGTTTAAAGTGATGGTTTTGTAAAATCATGGACCGTTTTGTATGATCTAAGATACAAGATAAAAGATGTTTAATCTTGGTTTTGGATGGCATAATTCGGTATTGGAATAGCCAAATGCATTAAGGGTCTAAACCTTGGGCAAAGGTGATACAAATTGATAAAATAGATCCTTGGGTTTCGGCTACCTTACATGGCCAAACCCCATGATCTTGTTTGGATAATTGGATGGATTTGAAGTGTAAAAACCATACAATATTATACTGATTTTTATATGATTCAGTGGACATATGATATACGTTAAAAAGGGTCCAAAACATGGGCATAGGGTTCGCCCATCTTGGATGGCCGAACCCCATAAAAGTGTTTGATAAATTGGTATGGTTTTTTGGATAGATAAACCATACCAATGTGGAAATTTTAAGTGATTGTTTACTGATTTTGGTCGGCCAAGTATAGGGCCGAACCCCATAAAATGACAAATACTAAGTTGATGATGTTCGGCCATGGGCATGGCCGAACCCCACATGATGTGGATGGGTCGTAGATGTGATTGAATAAGTAAATGATGTTATGACTTGCTGATTGATATATGGATAAGGTACCGGAAATCGAACGACGTGCGAGTCGTGACCGGGTGACGCGAAAGAAAGATCAGTACTGAAGTGATTCTTCAGTAGGTTTCCTACCTACTTGTAACCACGGTTTTTACCCAGTTTTCTTATGATACTCTTGTTTTAATATATGTGTTTCAAATGATATATTATGCATTAACGAATGGCATACAGGCATTGGCATCTCATGCATGGTCATGGGATGATGAATGAGGTTCTACAGTGTGACAATTATGGGTTACGTCCTCCTTAGGCGATGAGAGTTCCGCCAGGAAGAGTAACATGATGATCATAGTCACAATGGTCTCCTTAGGCGAAGAGAGTCCCGACAGGAGGACTAATACGTGATATGAATCAGTCAGTGATGAAGAGATGGAAGTTGTATTGTGATTTATCTTGTCGGTGCATGGTACGACAAGTGATGGCTATGGATGTACATGATGGGGGAGGCTCATTGCATGTGCATACATCATAGCATTGTTTTACCTGTTTTGATGATCATATATTATGATATGTATGTGCATGTTTTATATGCTAACATGTGGTAGCCCTGATTCGGGAACCTACTGGGCGCGTTGATCTAATGCCCTAATTCTATCCTCAGAGGAGATTGCAGGTACAAGCAAAGGGAAAGGAAAGGTCGTTGACCGGGAGGGGAGCCAAGCCTAAGTGCTTGAATGAAGGACTGAACTACTTTATATTACTGCCTTTTGAATACTTTTGTGGGACATGTAATAATTCACTACTTGCTATGGTTTGAGTAGGTTGATAACATTTGGATGTTTGATCTATGATAAATAATGTTTAGGACTGTTACTTGCTATCTCGTCTTTCTATTCCGCAATTAATCTCGATTATTCTGCATGTTGATGTTAGCTCCATGTGTGATTCATTATCATGGTCTATTCCATGTACACATGGGTGGCCAGTTAAGGTTCAGACTTGGGTAGTCTGAACTTAACTCGCGTCGTGACGCCGCCCGCTCTCTTTCGATGTTTTATTATTACTTTAAAAAAAAAAATAGACTCTAAAATTCTCGGAAAGGGCGGGGCGTTACAATTGGTATCAGAGCGAAACGGGAAGTTGGATCATCGAAGTAAGATTAAGACGGTTTCATGTCTCACTGACGGATAAGAATCCCAACTGACCGACTCTTCGGAGTCCGCTGCCTGGGGGCCGGATTAATTTACTTCGAGTGACTCGGACTGAACAATCAATCTGAGAAGGACAATGAAAGATAGCAAAGTAAAGTACAGTCATCATAATTGGACAAATCAAACGGAGCAAGGTAGGATGAACTCCACTGGAATCCCCACACTGAGAAACGAACAATAGGAAATTAGAGATTTCCCCTGAAACAAAAGAATACAAAGAGTGATGATTTGGTAATCTTCCCCAAACAAAGTACATGATATAATACATGATCAGATTCCCCTGAAAACCAAGAGTGGTTTGTTTAGAATTGTTGTTGAATATTCTTGTGTTTTATTGATATGATACAGATATGTCGAGTAATGTGGAGTACTCAGAGTGTTACAGTGGAACTCCTAGCAATTCCATAGACTTGGTGTCTGCTTCTAACAACACCAACATGGAGGCTAATGTGAACCTTCAGGAAGAGGAATGGAATCTAGCACCATTGGAAGAGTTGAACTTAGCACAAATGGAGGAGGTGAATCTAGCACCGTTACCTGAGTATCTTATGGAAGATATTCATTGGTTAGTGGAACCTCCTGAGGAGGAAGAGGATGATCTGGGATTTTTCTTTTATGAGGATCCTATGGAAGACTTTCAAATAATATTGGAATCGGCGGGGGAGGTAGATCCCTATGATACTTGTTAGTTGTGTAATCAGGACGATCACAACAGTTTGTATTGTCCTCATCCATTAGGAATTGTCTGTCCGGTCTGTGGACTGCACGGGCATGGAGAGGCGAGGACTAATTGTCCTAGCATAGGAGGACCCGGTTTAATACCCTGCACAACGTGTGAATTATTGGGGCACACGGCGATGATGTGTCCTGATAACCGTTTCAAGTTCGTTGGTGATGCGGAGTCTTCTACGGAAGACTAGGATAGGAATTAATATAAAGGGTATTAAAAAGAGGGTTATTTTTGTAAGGGGGTATATTTTTTGTTATACATAGGGTTTGTTTCACCCTACCCACCTTTGTACAAAAATGAAGTTTGAATTTATATAAATATGTGATTTCATGTTTTTATGAGGATTCGTGACATGTGATGCATATTGTTAATGGAAACTAAGTCTATGATGTTTCCCATGAATTAGGACTAAATGGCGCCACAGAGAAAGGTGGTAAAAGATCCGAAGGGTAAACAAAAAGTTTTACAAATCGGATTAGGTGAGGGGGCATCGAAGAGAAGGACCCGTCAGGACGATAAGAAGAAAGATGAGGTGCTCATAGTCACACCACAAGGGAAGGTGGTACCCCAACGCCGGAAAGTGGTACAGGAGAAGGTGCCATCGGTACATGATGATGAGCGTTCCGTTCATGACAAAGAGAGATCAGTTCATGAACGTTCGCTCGATAAGGAAGAGTCACAACATTCTCGGCAGGAAGAAGAAGGGAGTGACCCTACATATCAACAAGACGACGAGGAGGAATATGACTCGTCTTATCGACGAGAGGAGAAGGAGAATAGTGACATGACTGTACCCTTTGTGCCTCCTGAACTGCACAGCTTGGTGCAAGCTGTAGTTACATCCATCCTCCAACAACATTTGAACGGAGGGGGAAGTACGAGCGAAAATAATGACCGTAACATGGTCAGAGATTTTCAGCAGCAGCGCCCACCTTACTTTAAGGGCAGAGAAGGGCCAGTTGGAGCCGAGAACTAGTTGGAGAAGATTTCCCACATATTGACTCTTTTGAACATCAAGAGTCATGCTCATAAAATATTATTGGCCACGTCACAGCTGGTAGATGACGCTGCCAAATGGTGGAAGGTGGTGGAGAAACAGCAGGCACTTGTGCCAAGAAGAGAAAGAGTTGCTATGACCTGGGAGCAATTATCAGCGACATTCCTAGAGCGCTACTTTCCAGAGGAAGAAAAAGAACGTCAAATTCAGGCCTTTATGACGTTAGTGCAAGGTTCAGTGACGGTGGCTGAGTATCACCAAGAATTCCTCAGCCTGTCAATCTATGCATACTATATAGTGGACACGGAATATCGAAAGGCTCGCAAGTTCGAGCGTGGGTTACGGCCAAACATAAGGGCCAGGGTAACCGTGTTCAAAGCAACCACATTGGCAGAAGTGGTCAGCAAGGCAACCATTGTGGAACAAGAAATGGCAGAATTTGCAAAAGTGGACAACCGCCGAGCTCCGAGTGGGAGGGGTGCGTACCAACCCAACAAGAGGTTCAAAACGAACTTTAGCAGACCTTTGCCGTCTGTTGGATCAAGTGGTGGCTTTCGCCCCAACCAGCCCACTCAATCTGTAGCAGTCACACAAGCTTCTCGAGGAATGAACACCTGTGTTCACTGTGATCAACCAGGTCACTACAAGAAAGACTGCCCAAAGCTCAACAGGCTGTCATACTCCAGAGGATCATTTCGTCCGCCAACTAGACTGGGAAACTCCAGAGGAGGCAGAATGCAAAGTCGGGAGGTCGAAGGTCTGACCCTGCTGGTTCTGGACGATTATTTACTCTAACTTCTCAGGAAGAAGACGACCATGCTGTGATACAAGGTATGGCGGTAGTGAATAATTCTTATGCATATGCACTATTTGATTCGGGAGCATCACACTCCTTCATAGCTGCATCATTTATTTGCTACGGGTACATTAGTTCAAAGATTAGCCACAACACTCACTATTGTATCCCCTGTCGGAGATTCGGCATTGGGACTTATATGTACGGCGGTTAACACTGAATTAGCTAGACTCAGATTTGAGTTCAATTATCTAGTGCTGGACATGTCAGAATATGATATTATATTCGGTATAGATTGGTTGGTTAAGTTTCATGCCAACATCGACTGTTATCGTCGAAGAGTGACATTTAAGTCACCCGAGGGCAAGCAATATGTAGTCCGTTCAGATAAACAAAGTGGATTGCAGGAAGGGTTAAATCACGTGGTATTGAATAATATCACCATAAACAAAGCTCCAGTTACTGAACTTCCAGCAATTGTGCAAGAATTTGCTGATGTATTTCCAAAGGAACTCCCTGGTTTACCGCCTAGGAGGGAGATTAACTTCGAAATCAAGTTATACCCTAGCACAGTACCAGTGTCGTTACCACACTATCGGATGGCACCAGCAGAGATGTCGGAGCTAAAGAAGCAGATTGATGAACTGCTTAGGCTGGGTTGCATCCGGAACAGTACGTCATCATGGGGAGCACCAGTGTTGTTCGTGAAGAAGAAGGATGGTTCACTACGGATGTGCGTGGACTACCGGAAGCTGAATCAGCTAACAGTCCGGAACAAGTACCCTCTACCCAGGATTGACGATTTATTTGATCAATTGAGGGGTTCTAGTCATTTTTCAAAGATCGACTTGATGTCTGGTTATCATCAAATCCGAGTTAGAGAGGAAGATATAGAAAAGACAGCTTTTCGGATGCGATATGGACTGTTTGAGTTCGTAGTCATGCCATTTGGACTCACAAATGCGCCGGCTGTGTTCATGGATTTAATGAACAGAATCTTCCGTCCCTATCTGGACCAGTTTGTAATCGTATTCATTGATGATATCCTAATCTATTCTAAGAGTCAGGAGGAACATGCAGAGCATCTACGGATAATTTTGAATACATTGAGGCAGAATAAATTGTATGCCAAGGCCAGTAAGTGTGAATTCTGGCTATCTCAAGTGAATTTCTTAGGACATGTCATATCCGAGGAAGGAATAATCGTGGATCCGGCTAAGGTGACAGCAGTGAAAGACTGGAAAGCGCCAAAGAATGTAACCGAGATCCGCAGTTTCTTAGAATTGGCGGGTTATTATCGGAAATTTATTAATGGATTTTTCCAAAATAACGTCTCCATTGACTCGACTCACTCAGAAAGGAGTCAAGTATGAGTGGTCAGATCTGTGCAACCAAAGGTTTGAGATCTAAAAGACAGACTTACAACCGCTCCTATTTTGATTTTGCCGGAAAAAGGCAAGGGTTATGAAGTAGAATGCGATGCTTCGGGAGAAGAACTGGGGTGTGTCCTCAGTCAAGATCATCGTGTGGTAGCTTATGGTTCAAGACAACTAAAAATACATGAACGCCTCTATCCTACGCATGATCTTGAACTAGCCGCAGTGGTCTTCACTCTCAAAAGTTGGAGACATTACCTTTATGGCGAGAAGTTTGAAGTATATTCTGATCATAAGAGTTTGAAATATTTATTTGATCAGAAGGAGCTCAATCTAAGGCAGCGTAGATGGATGGAGTATCTGGCGGATTATGAGTTCGAGCTTCGATACCATCCCGGCAAGGCGAACAAGGTGGCTGATGCTCTTAGCCACATACCACATGCATCCGTGGCATGTCTGATTAGAACCGAGTGGGAGATGTTGAATACCATTCGAGAGTTCAATCTATACATTACAAACCGTGGAGTTTTGCACAATTTAATCATACGGTCCAATATAGTCACCAGGATTGAACAAGAACAAAGAGCAGATCCGGAAGTGAAGGACATATGGGCCAAGATGTCCACTGGTGTGGACATACCGGAATGGGAATTACGACCCGAGCAAGGTCTTTTATTCCGGGGAAGAACATATGTGCCAAGGAGTTGCCGGAAAGAGCTACTGATTGAGGCACATCAATCCAAGCTCTCTATTCATCCGGGTAGCACCAAAATGTATCACGATCTGAAAAGGCATTATTGGTGGCATGGACTAAAAAGGGATGTGGCAGAGTTCGCGGCACATTGTTTAACTTGTCAGCAAGTTAAGACTGAACACCAAAAGCCACCAGGGTTACTCAAACCCTTAGCAGTGCCAGAATGGAAATGGGAACACATTTCCATGGACTTTGTATCGGGGTTGCCGAGGTCTTCAAAGGGCAATGACGCCATATGGGTCGTAGTCGACCGACTGACCAAGTCCGCACATTTCATTCCTATCAAGATGACAGATTCATCTGAAACGTTGGGTCGGCGATATATTAAAGAGATCATTCGACTACATGGTATTCCCCGAACGATAGTGTCGGACAGAGATGGCCATTTTACCGGCAAAGTATGGTAAAGCATGCAGTCAGCCATGGGGACAGACTTATTGACTAGCACCGCTTTCCATCCACAAACTGATGGACAGTCTGAAAGGACAATACAGACCTTGGAAGACATGTTGAGAGCATGCATGTTAGATTTCAAGGGTGGATGGGAGGATCACTTACCACTGGTTGAGTTCTCGTATAATAACAGCTATCAGGCAAGCCTTCAGATGGCTCCATACGAGGCATTATATGGTAGACTTTATAGGTCACCGATATGTTGGACAGAGGTAGGAGAGCCTGCATTGATCGGACCGGAACTAGTCGCAGAGACTACTGCACAAATTAAGTTGATACGTCAACATCTACTGACTGCACAGAGTTGACAGAAGAACTATGCTGATAAAAGGAGACGGTTTCTGGAATTTGAAGTGAGAGACATGGTGTTTCTAAAAGTCTCACCACGGAAGGGACATATGAGGTTTGGCAAGAAAGGAAAACTGTCACCAAGATTTGTGGGACCGTTTTCGATCATAAGAAGGATGGGGGATGTTGCTTACCAGTTATCACTCCCATCACAATTAGCATCTCTACACGATGTGTTTCACGTGTCGATGCTAAGGAAATACAATCCGGATCCGTCCCATGTCTTAAATGTTCAAGATATTGAGGTACAAAGCGACGTGACGTATGTCGAAAAGCCCGTCAGGATAGTGGAGACCGAACAAAGGGTGTTGCGAAACAGAGCGATTCAGTTCGTGAAAGTGGTATGGGATCGTCATGGTGATGAAGAGGCCACATGGGAACTTGAGTCGGAGATGAGAACAACTCACCCCGAACTATTTATGTAATTACTTGAGAACCCTACTTCGCTCGATTTTCGGGACGAAAATTTCAAAAGAGGGTTATATTGTAACACCCCAATTTTTCAATAAAATGAAAAATTACGAAAATGCCCCTGAATTATTAAATTAATTATTTTGTGATGTCAAAATAAGAAATGTTGGGGCCCATTGCTCAAATTAAGGTCATATGAGCATATTATATATATATCAAGTTGATTTGGATGGGTTATGTACATCAATTGGGTTGGAAATGGCTAAATGGGTCAAAGGGCCCAATTGGACCCAATGGGTCAAAATGGATGATTTGACCATTGTGTAAGCTTAAATTAAATAGGGTTAAGCCTATTTGATTGGAAATCAAGTAGAGAAGAAATGGGTAGGCTTGATCCATATGAGAAAACCACTTACAAATGACCAAAATACCATAATTGGGTCATGAAGTCAAAAACGGGTCAAGGAGCTAAAGGGGGAGCCAATGGGTCGGGTTGACCAGTTTGACCACGGATGACTGTATGGACCCTCAATTGAACTCAAGTTTGAGTCAATTCAGCTTGAGTTAGGGTGATTTGAAATGAGTTAGATTTAAGAAATGAGTTGACTCAAACTTGGTGCATTAAAGATGATAAGTTGGATGAGTTGGTTTAGAATGAAAAATCATGAGTTAAGTGAGTCAAGAGGAGGTAGAAACGAGTTGTAATCTCACTCCACACCTGATCAAACTAATCACAGCCGTTGAATGTGAACGGGTGCTTTGGCAAAGCCAAAAGACACCAAGGTTGGCGGCACCTCTTCATGAAGGGTTGCAATGATTCATTCCCAAAAGATACAATGTTTGGCACCAAGGGGTGCAACGTTTGGTTGACACCCAACATCTACTCGTTTTTAGCAAGGTTACTGAGGGAGGATGAATGGGAGTTGGGGGGCTGAAACTATAAAATAAAAACATTACCATACTTGGCCGTTTTTCACACAAAGGAATCCAAGAATTCCCATCTCTCTCTCCATCTCTCCAATTCGTTTTCTTGGCTGAACAACAGAGGTTTTTGGCACCAGTTAGTCAAGTATAAACTAGCAAGGAATAAAGGAAATAATGAAGAAATAAAAGGGAGAAACCAAGGATCAAAGTCAAGAAGAAAGGCTTCGGAAAATTGGTAAGTTTTTCATTGAGTTTTGTTGAAAAACATGGAACAAGTAGGGTGTGGATTGGGCAATGATCATGGCCGATTACACCAATGATTAACCTTGATTAAATGGAGGTTTAGAAATGATTAAATGACCATTGGGTTCGGCCACCATAGAGGGCCGAACCCCATGTAAAGAGATGTCTTGGTCTTCATGTTTTGAAACATGAAAACCATGGATTTTGTGGACTGTTTTGGGTTGTACTTAAAGATTCAAATGCATGATATAGAAAGGATTATAAACATGGGTCTGAATGACAAGAAGGCTAAAGTTAACATGGTTTAAATCAATGGTCTAAAAGATGGAAAGTATGGACCATAGGGTTCGGCCACTTTGGGTGGCCGAACCCCATGAAATTTATTTGTTTAAAGTGATGGTTTTGTAAAATCATGGACTGTTTTGTATGATCTAAGATACAAGATAAAGGATGTTTAATCTTGGTTTTGGATGGCATAATTCGGCATTGGAATAGCCAAATGCATTAAGGGTCTAAACCTTGGGCAAAGGTGATACAAATTGATAAAATAGATCCTTGGGTTTCGGCCACCTTACATGGCCGAACCCCATAAAATGACAAATACTAAATTGATGATGTTCGGCCATGGGCATGGCCGAACCCCACATGATGTGGATGGGGCGTAGATGTGATTGAATAAGTAAATGATGTTATGACTTGCTAATTGATATATGGATAAGGTACCGGAAGTCGAACGACGTGCGAGTCGTGACCGGGTGACGCGAAAGAAAGATCAGTACTGAAGTGATTCTTCAATAGGTTTCCTACCTACTTGTAACCACGGTTTTTACCCAGTTTTCTTATGATACTCTTGTTTTAATATATGTGTTTCAAATGATATATTATGCATTAACAAATGGCATACAGGCATTGGCATCTCATGCATGGTCATGGGATGATGAATGAGGTTCTATAGTGTGACAATTATGGGTTACGTCCTCCTTAGGCGATGAGAGTTCCGCCAGGAACAGTAACATGATGATCATAGTCACAATGGTCTCCTTAGGCGAAGAGAGTCCCGACAGGAGGACTAATACGTGATATGAATCAGTCAGTGATGAAGAGATGGAAGTTGTATTGTGATTTATCTTGTCGGTGCATGGCGCGACAAGTGATGGCTATGGATGTACATGATGGGGGAGGCTCATTGCATGTGCATACATCATAGCATTGTTTTACCTGTTTTGATGATCATATATTATGATATGTATATGCATGTTTTATATGCTAACATGTGGTAGCCCTGATTCGGGAACCTACTGGGTGAGTTGATCTAACGCCCTAATTCTATCCTCAAAGGAGATTGCAGGTACAAGCAAAGGGAAAGGAAAGGTCGTTGACCGGGAGGGGAGCCAAGCCTAAGTGCTTGAATGAAGGACTGAACTACTTTATATTACTGTCTTTTGAATACTTTTGTGGGACATATAATAATTCACTACTTGCTATGGTTTGAGTAGGTTGATAACATTTGGATGTTTGATCTATGATAAATAATGTTTAGGATTGTTACTTGCTATCTCGTCTTTCTATTCCTCAATTAATCTAGATTATTCTGCATGTTGATGTTAGTTCCATGTGTGATTCATTATCATGGTCTATTCCATGTACACATGGGTGGCCAGTTAAGGTTCAGACTTGGGTAGTCTGAACTTAACTCGCGTCATGACGCCGCCCGCTCTCTTTCGATGTTTTATTATTACTTTTAAAAAAAAAAATAGACTCTGAAATTCTCGGAAAGGGCGGGGCGTTACAGATTCCTTGATATGTATTTCCATCAAGAAGAAACCGAAGGGGCCACACTCCCTCAGGGCGTCCGGAAGACCTATGTGGTGGTACTTATATGTACTTGTGATGGGTGAGACTCATTGCATTTGACATCATGACATGGCATGGTTTATATGGTTTTGACATTATGATATTATTATATATGTTTTGTATTAACCATGTGTTAGCCCTAAATGGAATAACTAATAGGCACGTTGTTCTAATGCCCTACTTCTACCCTAGTGGATGATACAGGAAATGAGAGGAACGATGAACGCGAAAAGGGCCAAGCATAGGAGCTTGGATGCTTTTAGTTTCTATTTTGATTAAGTTACTTATGGACTTGTAACTTGAGTAACTAGACTTCGGGCATGTAATAATTTAGATAATTTGCTATAGTTGGATGTTTATTTAGATAATTATGTTATGTTAATTATGATTAAAGACTTGACGTACTTTGCTAACTAAAATGGAATAGAATTAAGTTGTATTATAATTCCACAGTTATCATTTTAATCCGCAGGTTTATATTGTTATGTGTGAACTGTTTTCATAGACTTAGTCCATGCACACATAGGGTCGGACCTTAGAAGTTCGGGCTTAGCTTGCGTCTTGACATCCCGATCTCTATCACTCTGTTATTTTTATAAAAAAAAATAGACTCTGATTCACGGAAAGCGAGTGAAAAAGGGTAGGGTGTTACAGTTGGTATCAGAGCGAACCAGAAAGATTGAATCTTTCGAAGTAACATTAAGACGATATCATGTCTCACTGATAGATAAGAATCCCAATTGACCGATTCTTCGGAGTCCGCTGCATGGGGGCCGGATTAATTTACTTCGTGAGACTCAGATGGAACATTCAATCTGAGAACAACAATGAATGATAGCAAAGGAAGTACAGTCAAAATAAATAGATTTATCAAACATAGCAAAATAGGATATATTTCCCCAATGTACCCGAATTGAGAAACAAAACAATAGATACTTAGGGAATTCCCCGAAAACAAAGAAAAATCAAGAGTGCTTATTTGGAAATTTCCCCAAAACTGGAAAATACAAACTTTACGATGAAAACTAAGTCATGATATTTTTCAATGGCTTAGGAAAAAATGCCTCCAAAGAGAAATTCCCGACAAAACCAGAAAGGGAAGGAAAAGGAGATAGAAAAATCTCAACATGAAGAGGAGGAACGACAGTCTCGACATGAAGAGGAAGAACAACCATCCCACTAAGAGGAGGAGGAACAAAGCAGCGTGAATATACCGGTGGTGCCTCCCGAACTACAAAACTTGGTTCAAGCAATGGTCACTTCGGTGCTTCAACAGCACTTGAACGGGAATGGAACCACCAACGAAACCAATGACAGGAGCATGGTCAGGGATTTCCAGCAACAGCGCCCTCCTTACTTCAAAGGGAAAGAAGGGACTGTCGGAGCGGAAAATTGGCTGAAGAAGATCACTCAGATCCTGACCCTACTCAAGATTTCAAGTCATGCTGACAAGATTTTACTGGCCACGTCACAACTGATCGATGATGCTGGTAAATGGTGGGAGGTGATAGAGAAGCAGCGAGCACTCGTTCCGGAAGGAGAGAGGACTGCAATGACTTGGGATCAGTTCTCAGCTACCTTCTTGGACCATTATTTTCCTGAGGAGGAGAAGGAGCGCCAGACTCAAGATTTTCTATCTTTGGTACACGGTACCATGATGGTGGCAGAGTAACACCAGGAGTTTCTTAGTTTGTCTTGCTATGCATTCTATATGGTGGATACAGAGTATCGAAGGGCACGCAAGTTTGAGTGGGGCCTTCGGCTAAGCACTAGGGTCAAGGTAACCATATTCAAGGCAGCTACATTGGCAGAGGTGGTCAGCAGGGCCACTATAGCATAGCAAGAGATGGCTGAGTTAGTGCGTTTTGACAACCACTGAGCTCAGAGTGGGAGGGGTACATTTCAGCCCAACAAGAGGTTTTGACCGAACTTTAGCAGACCCTCACTATCCACTGGGTCAACAGGGGGCTTTCGTCCCAATCATCCCTCCCCATCTGCATCAGTCACTCAAGCTCCAAGAGGGGTGAACAATTGCTTCCATTGTGATCATCTGGGCCATTTTAAGAGGGAATGCTTACAACTCAGTAAACCCTCTTATTCCAGAGGTTCATCTCGCCCACCAGTTAGACCAGCTAACTCATGAGGAGGCAGGACATTTAACCAGGCGGGACGAGCGCCTACAGGATCTGGACGGTTGTTTACCTTAGCTCCTCCAGCAGCAGAGGATCACTCTGTGATTCAAGGTATGGCGGTAGTCAGTAGTTCCTACGCCTTTGCTTTATTTGATTCTGGAGCATCCCACTCTTTCATATCTGTTGCATTCATATCTGTAACCGGAACTTTAATACAAAAACTGTCCACATCACTCACCAATGTATCCCCCGTCGAGACACATCATTAGGGCTTATATGCACAACAGTGAATACTGAACTCGCTGGACTCAGATTTGATTCAACTATTTGGTACCCGATATGACTGAGTACGACATTATCTTCGGCATGGACTGGTTGGCTAGCTTTCCGGCCAACATTGATTGCTATCGCCGCAGGGTGACATTTTGGTCACCTGAGGGAAAACAACATGTGGTGCGTGCTGACAAACAAAACAGACTGCATGAAGGGTTGAATCATCTTGTATTGAACAGTATCCAAATCAACAAAGCGCAGGTGGTTGAACTTCCGACAATAGTAAAGGGCTATGCGGATGTATTCCCAAAAGAACTCCCTAGCTTGCCTCCCATGAGGGATATTAATTTTGAAATCAAGTTGTATCCTGGCACTACACCAGTGTCATTACCACACTATAGGATGGCACCAGTGGAGATGTTCGAGCTAAAGAAGCAGATTGATGAACTGCTCAGACTGGGTTGCATCCGGAACAGTACATCGGCTTGGGGAGCTCCGATTTTATTTGTGAAGAAGAAGGATGGTTCACTCCGTATGTGTGTGGATTACCGAAAACTGAACCAGCTGACGGTCAGAAACAAGTACCCTCTACCCAGGATTGATGATCTATTTGATCAACTTAGAGGTTCCAGTCATTTCTCTAAGATTGATCTGATGTCCGGATACCATCAAATCTGGGTTAGGGAGGAGGACATAGAAAAGACAGCCTTCAGAATGCGGTATAGACTATATGAGTTTGTAGTCATGCCGTTTGAACTCACTGATGTACCGGCTGTGTTCATGTACCTAATGAACAGGATTTTCCGTCCTTACTTGGACCAATTTGTCATTGTATTTATTGATGACATTTTGATTTATTCCAAAACTCAGGAAGAACACGCTGAGCACATGAGTATAGTTCTGGACACTTTGAGGAAGAACAAGTTATATGCCAAAGCCAGTAATTGTGAATTCTGGCTACCCAAGGTTAACTTCTTGGGACATGTTATATCAGAAGAAGGTATAGCCGTGGATCCGGCTAAAGTGGCAGCAGTGGGAGAATGGAAATCGCCAAAGAATGTAACCGAGATCTGTAGCTTCTTGGGATTGGCTGGTTACTACAGGAAGTTTATCATGGATTTCTCCAAGATTGCATCTCCACTGACCCGACTCACTCAGAAAGGAGTCAAATTTGAGTGGTCAGACGTGTGCAACTGGAGATTTGAAGAGCTGAAGAAGAGACTTACAACTGCACCTATCTTAATTTTGTCGGAAAGAGGCAAGGGTTATGAAGTACAATGCAATGCTTCAGGAGAAGGACTCGGGTGTGTCCTCAGTCAAACTCATCGTGTGGTGGCTTATGGTTCGAGACAATTGAAAATACATGAACGCCTCTATTCTACGCACGATCTTTAACTAGCCGCAGTGGTCTTCGCTCTCAAAAGCTAGAGACATTATCTTTATGGTGAGAAATTTGTAGTGTTTTCAGATCATAAGAGCTTGAAGTACTTGTTTGATTAGAAAGAGCTCAACCTGAGGCAGCGCAGATGGATGGAATATCTGCAGGATTATGAGTTCGTGTAATACCCCGATTTTTCAAAGATATCAATATTTATGAAAATGCCATTGGAATGGTGAATTAAAAAGATGTGATCGTAGATAAGAAAATGGTGGGGCCCATTGTTCAAATTAAGACCCAAGGTACATATTATAAGGATCAAATTAAATTAAATGGGTAATGAACATGTAATTGGGTCAAGATGGTTATTTGGGTCAAAGGACCCAATTGGGACCCAATGGATCACGGTAGACTTATTTGACCATTGGGTGAACTCAATTTTAGTTGGGTTAGGCTGAATTGATTGGGAATTAAATGGAGGATAAATGGATAGGCTTGATGCAAATATGTAAACCACATTTAAATGGGTAAACCACCTATAAATGGGTCATGGCGCCTAATTGGGCCAAGAGGTTTAAATGGGACCCAGTGGGTCGAGTTGACCATGTTGACCAGGTTGACCGAGTGGACCATCAAGTGAACTAAAAGAGTTGAGTTAAATCATGTTGAGTTGGGGCTAAAGTGAGTTGGATTTGAATCAAACAATGGAGTTGACTCAAGTGCATTAAATGAGTGGTATTAAATGGGGTGAGTTGAGCTAATGAGTTGGGTGAGTTGAATTGGAAACCAAAGAGACCATTAATTCAAATGAGTCAAGTGGGAGGTGAGGAGTTGCCTTGATCTCAAACACCATAAAGACAAGTCCCACACGTTGGGTACTTGGGGAGTAGTTTTCCATGCAAGGAATTCAATGGAATTCAATGGATTAAGATAAGAATCACCTTGGGAACTTGGAGGGTTTCCATCAAGGCCCAACATGGGGAGATGAAAGGGTGGTCTAAGCTTAGGCCATGTGTCCCATAGTTAAGCCATGGGACTCCTTGGTTAGACCATCATTCATGAGGGTAATGAGAGGATTTCAAGGGCTGATTAACCAAAGGAGTTGCATTTTCACTCTCTCCCTCCCTTGGCCGTTTTTCACCTTTCAAAGACAAGAAGCCTTGGCTGTTAGACTCTTCCACAAACCTCTCTTGGCCGGCCAGCACTCAAGGAGAGAGAAGACCAAAGAAATAGAGTTCCATCTCCAAATATTCTCACACAAGGTCGACCACCTTCAAGACAAAGGCTTGGAGTATTGTTTATCCCAAGTTCTTCTTTCTTTTTCTCTTTCAAAACCTGTCTCCTTGGCAGAACAAGCCTTTGGTGTTTTCACCATTGATCAAAGCTCACAATCAGCTAAGGACCAAAGGAGTAAGAAGGGAGCAAGGAAGAATCAAAGGCAAGAAGAAAAGCTAAGAAAGATTGGTAAGTATTTCATGAAAATTGGTTAAATAAATGGGTTAAAGGGAACATGATTTGGCCATGGTTTGGCCGAATCTATCAAGGGTTTAAACATGGAAGATGATGTTTAAAAAGAGTAGAAAACATGGATCATAGGGTTCGGCCACTTTGGATGGCCGGACCCCATGAAATAATTTGGTTATTTGTATGGTTTTTAAAGGACAAAAACCATACAATGATTTAAGGTTTTAAGGTGTTTAATATGGAGATATGATGGATGTTTTGGGCTGGCCATTGAATGGCTGAACCATACTATGATTATGGTTAAAATGTTGGGTATTAAACCATGAATAGAAGGATTGAGTCAAGAGAACCATAGGGTTCGGCCATGTGTATGACCGAACCCCATGGACTATTTTTATGGGTTAATTGAAGTAAGATTATGTTAGAAATTATTATTGGTTCTATGATGTTTTAAAGTGTAAATAGATGGAAATAAGGAACCATAGGGTTCGGCCATATGTATGGCCGAACCTCATGGAGAGATTTTGATGGATGTAAGTGTTTTTGGAACCATGAACATGATGGAGAATATGGTTGAGTCTTGTAACACCTCGAATTTTCAGATCATTATTTTACATGACATTTACTCTTTTAAATTGTGAATTTTAGAATTAAACCTTATTTGGATCAAGAATTGGGCCATGAACCAATTAGGACCCAACCAATGTTGGAATTGGTTTTATTAAATGCAAATGGGTTGAATTAATTTAGTGATGAATTATATCTAATTTTAAACAAAAGATATTATGGCCAAGTAGTGGATTTGAAATATCCAAGTAGATGTTAAAAAAATCAAATAAATATTATCTTGGCCGAATTTTAGATAATGATTTACATATTATGCACATGAGAGATATGTGGGATTTTTAAATCCACAATGATATGCTAGATATTTAAAAAGGGATGAAATATCTATGAATTAAATTAAAAGATTATTTGGATTATGATTAGGGTTATGTGCATAGTACTTGCTAATAAGAATTAAAGGAAGTCTTAATAAGGCAAGGGAAAGTCGGATATGGCTAATTAAAGAGGGAAAGTCGGCCATGGTTAAATAAGGAAGGTTTGACATATGTCCAGTGTCTTGGTTATAACTTTTCACTCTGATATCTAATTGCTTTGATTCTTTTTGCTTTGGAAAGAATACTTCAAGATCTACAACTTTGTAGTTTACCACTTTTTCTGATTCGAAATTTAACAAGGTTAAAACTGAGCTACAATATAGTATACGTGTAAAAAAAAAAGGGAAACACAAGAGAGGGCAAGATTCTATTAAGAACATTCTAATATTGGATTAAATGGAGGCTTATAAGGAGAGGCAAGGAGAGGGTGCACAGTTTTTACAACTCCATTACCATGTTTTTATTCCTCCCTCTCCCTCTCTCAATTCATCATTCTCTTCCACGCCAACAAAGCAAGAGAAGAAAGGGCAGTAACAAGAAGGAGTTCTTGTTTGGAGAAAGCAAAGGGAAAAGAAAAAAAATTAGAAGAGCAAGAAACCAAAGGGGAAAAGGTTAGTATCTTGTTTAATAATTTTATGTTTTGGAACAAAAAAAAACCATAGGGTTCGGCCTTATGGCATGGCCGAACCCCATGCAAAGATGTGATTTAATTCTTGGGTTTTAAGATTGAAAGCCATGGTGTGTTCTTGATTCATTGATTGGGTTTATATTTTTAGATCTTGGATCATGGAAAATCATGGTTATTTCATGATGATTTGAATAATGAAAACCATAGGGATTTATGGTTTAGATTAACAAATTTAAATGATGAAAATCCATGGAGGAGTTTGATAATATTTGAAGGAAAAATTGGATCGACATTGGGTCGGCCTTGGTATGGCCGAACCATGATGTTTTGTGGTTAAGCTTTGGGATCCAAAATAATAAAAAGAAGAGGTTCGGCCATGGTGTATGGCTGAACCCCACCAAACTTTTTATGGAAGTGATGATCGGTTTTGATGGGATCTAAACCAATGGCTAAGATCATGAACCATAGGGTTCGGCCATGGTGCTTGGCCGAACCCCATGGGGTAATTTGGAATGGAGATTAAATAGGAAACTATCTATTTAGGGGAAGGGGCTGCTAAATTTAGAAAGCTTCCATGTACGGAAGGGGTGGCTAAATTGGAAAGCACTCCATTTTTGGAAAGGAGTTACTAATCTTAGAAAGTTCCCATTTATGGAAAGTTGGAATCTATATATGGAAACCTTCCATTTATGGAAGATGTTGTTAATTATGGAAAAGCCATCTAATTTTGGAAGTTGTTTCCAAATATGGAAACGAGGTTGCTTATTGGGAAAGTTTCTATTCTTGGAAGTAGATATTAAAATTAGAAAATATCTACTTAAAGACCATGAAGATTATTTTTGGAAACCATCCCAAGAATGGAAGGTAAGGCTTGATTATGGAACCTAATTTAAATGAATGGATTGATTCACATGAGTGAGGTTCGGCCATGATGTATGGCCGAACCCCACTAGGGTTTAGATTTTGGAAACCTTGTTATTTATGGAATATGATATTCAATCATAGAAGGGTTGGTGTTTAATTAAGAAACCTTCTAAATGTGGACCTTAGGTTAAAAATGGAAGGAAGAGTTATTTTTAGAAAACTTTCCATTTATGGAAGGAGGTTGATATTTTGGTAAGTTAAATAGGGAAACCTTCTAAGGATAGAAGGGGAGATTAATAAAGGGAAGTTCTATTCTTGGAAGGTGAAATCTAAATTTGGAGACCTTCCAATTATGGAAAGGTAGGGATTAATTGGAAAGTATGCACCATTGGGTTTGGCCATGGTGTATGGCCGAACCCCATGGTCTAAATTAAGGGATTAAAGGTGTCTTTAATTCATGGTTTAAGGGCTGATTTATGAATCAGATTATGAACCTACACTATGAGTTAGGTTATGTGTAGTTTTAAAATAAAATAAAGGATACAATGTATGATATGAATTGATGGAGAAAGGGATGGCAAAAATGTAATTAAAATACCAAAGTAGGAGAACCATGGGTTCGGCCATACATCATGGCCGAACCCCATGAGATATGTTTGATGAACTTATTTGATTAAGGAAAATTTTAAGGTCTAATTATGGAAGATTTAAAGGAAGAAGGAAACCAATGGCATTTTGGTAAATATGAGAGAATGTTGGACATTGGGTTCGGCCATGTGTATGGCTGAACCCCATGAATTATTTTATGGATTTATGTACTTTGGAAGCACGAATGGATGACTTGGAACCCTAAGCAAAGAAACGGGATTATGGTTACAAACAGTGGCATTTTTGTAAATATGTACGAAAAATGGTAAACCATGGGTTCGGCCATGGTGTATGGCCGAACCCCATGGGGTTTTGTTTATGGACTTAGAACCTTATAATTGGGTGAGACTTAGTGTTGACTTATCATTATATTATAAGGTAACGAGATCTCGCAAGCGGTGCTCGATCGGTGATCGAATCTTGGACGGAAACGCAAGGACTTGTGAACGGTTTTAGGTAGGATTCCACCTCTTTGAAACCATGGATTATGGACTAGTTTTGATCTTATGTTTGATACAAATGTGTTTGAAAGGATATGATTTATTATTGAATTTCAAATGCTACGTTTACCTTGATTTAAATAGCATGGATTGATTATGTTTCAAAAGTGATTTTACAGGCTAGGTTTTATTTGTGTAAAGAGCATGTATTGGATATGTTTTCAAATGATGATTTTCAATGCTATGTTTATGTTATAAAATAGCATGTGTTTCATTGGCATCTCATGCATGGCATGGGGTGGAGGATTTATAACCGGAGGGATTACACTCCGTAGGGGATTCCGAAAAACCTATGTGCAACACCTTGATGTGATTTCCATCAAGGAGATTTTCGGAGGGTCCACACTCCGTCGGGGTGACCGAAAGACCTATGTGGTAGGTACATTTATGTACAGGTGATGGGTGGGACTCATTGCATATTTGTCATCATTGCATGGCATGGATTTATATGGCTTTGATATCACTATATTATATGATATGTTTTGTACTAACCATGGGTTAGCCGTAACTGGAATACCTACTGGGCGCGTTGTACTAACGCCCTACTTCTACCTTATAGTTGGTGATACAGGTAAACAGGGAAACAATGAACCTAAGACGGATCAGGCACAGGAGCTTGGAAGATCTAGTTTATATGTTTTGAAATAAATTACTCAAGAACTTGTATTTGAGTATTTGGATTCCGGAATGTAATAACTTAGATGGTTGAATGTTTTGGTTTGATGATTATGACATACTTTGCTATCTGAATGGATTAGAACTTGGTTCTAATATGATTCCGCAGTTTTATGATTTTATTCCGCAAGCCGGTATTGCTATGTGTGAACCATTTTATTGGACTGAGTCCATACACACATAGGGTTGGCCAATTAAGGGTCGGACTTTGGAAGTTTGGACTTAGCTCGCGTCGTGACGTCCCGCGCTCTATCACTCTACTCTGTTACAAAAAAAAAATATATATATACATTGAATTTACGGGAAAAAGCGAGTGAAAAAGGGTGGGATGTTACAAGTCTAAAGGGTTTAAAAGTGGATAAAGATGATGACCAAAATGTATGATGGAATCCCCTTTAAGAAGGGACCTTGCTGTGGATCAAAATGGTTGAAAGAGATTCAAGGAAAATGAGGAAAATAACATCATGGGTTCAGCCATGGTGTATGGCCGAACCCCATGACCATTTTATGAGTCATTTTATGGGCTAAGTTTAGGTCTATGTAAGTACTAAAATGAATGGGTATTAAGTTAAGGAAATGAATGGTGTATAGTGATTTCATGTCATGATTGATGAGTCAATGATGGAATCCATGTTTATGGATCAGTTATGGACATAGATGTGCATGAATGGAAGAAGTGTTTAAACCTGCAAAAAGGAGTGGCAAAAATGTAAATATGGCCAAAAATGAAGAACCACATGGGGGGATGGTTGTTGACTTAGGGACTCTTAATAATGACCCTATGTGTTGGGTAAATGACTCAAAGGGTGGCTGATTTTAGACCCACAAGATTAAAAAGATCAAATTTAAGTGGGTGAGGTTCGGCCATGGGGTATGGCCGAACCCCACAAGATGGTTTATGGGATCTAGACTTAATGAGAAATCAAAAGGTTATGTTATTAACTTGTTATTATATAAACAAGGTATCGGGACTCCTTGAACAGTGCACGAGTCGTGAACGGGTGACGGTTAAGAAGATCAGACTTTTAAGTGACTTTTATGTAGGTTTTCCTACCTCTTTGCAACCACATTTTATATTTGGTTTTATCTTGTTTTATATGGGATATTTGTTAAAGTATTATGCTTTCAAGTTAAGTTAGAATGCTATGATTAATTTATAAATGGCATATACTCATTGACATCTCATGCATGGCATGGGGTGATGAATATGAAAATCCAGAGCCCACACTCCGTCGGAATGTCCGTGATGCAACTGTGGGGCCTCCTTAGGTGATAAGAGTCCCACCAGGAGGAATAACTTGATGATGAGAGTCCCATCAAAAGGAAACGAAAGAACACTGTGGATTACCTTGACGATGAGAGTCCCGTCAAGTGATGGCTATGTATATTTGTGATGGGTGAGACTCATTACATGTGCATACATACATAGCATTGTTTTATAAGATTTTGATGATCATGTTTTATGATGATATATGTATGTTTTTATACTAACCATGTGGTAACCCTAATCGGAAGACCTACTGGGCGCGTTGATCTAACGCCCTATTTCTATCCTTACTGGATGACGGAGGAAAGGGAAAGGCAAAGGCTGAGGATCACGAGGAAAGCTAAGCATAGAAGCTTGGGTGTTGGAATGGAGTTTATTTATTGACGTTTTGAATACATTATTATGGACATGTAATAATGTTGATAACTGCTATGGATTGATTTAAGTTTGAATGAATGGTTTAAAGTAATCATGACTTGTACTTGCTATCTAAATAGTTTGGTTCCGTATATTTGATTTATTCCGCAAGTTTTACTTAGTTCTATGTGTGCTTTGGTTTTCATGGACTTGGTCCATGCACACATAGGTTTGGCCAGTTAAGGGTCGGACTTTGGAAGTCTGGACTTAGCTCGCGTCGTGACGCTCCCCGCTCTCTTCCACTTTACTTATTTATAAAAATAAAATTAGACTCTGATTTTCGGAAGGGTGGAAAAGGTGGGGCGTTACAGTTCGCACTTCGTTATTACCCTGGCAAAGCGAACAAGGTGGCAGATGCCCTCAGCCGCATATCACATGCATTAGTGGCATGTTTGATCAGGACAGAATGGGAGATGCTGAATACCATACGAGAGTTCAATTTATATATAAATAACCATGGGAGTATGTACAATTTGATCATAAAGTCCAACATGGTTACCAAGATTGAACAGGAACAGCGGGTAGACCCAGAAGTGGAGGAGATATGAGCTCTTATGTTTGGCTCCGTTCACGATCATCATTGCCTGGGTCATTCAGTAGGGTAGAAGTAGGGCATTAGAACAACGCGTCCAGTAGGAATTCCAAGTAAGGCTAACACATGGGTTAGTACCAAAAATCATATAAATAACATAATACCAAAACCATATAAAATCAATGCCATGTCATGATGTCAAATATGTGGAGTCCCACCCATCACAAATAAATATAACCTCTTGATGGGATTCTCATCATCAAGGTATCCCCACAGTTGCCTTACGGACGCTCTGACGGAGTGTGTTCTCCTGATTCTTCTTGATGGATTAAGCACATCAAGGTCTTCCTACGAATGCCTTAAGGACACCACGACAGAGCGTAGCCTCCGGTTACAAACTTCCCTCCCATGCCATGCATGAGATGTACATGTCCACATGCTATGTAATAAAATAATCATAGCATTAAAATCACCTATTTTGAAAACATATTAACTTTACAACATAAACCATCAAAATAAAATATTTAAACCATATTACATAACCATGGTTTCAAAGAGATAGAATCCTACCAAAGACCACTAAAGTGTCCTTGCGCTTTCGTCCGGTAACCGTTTACGATCGTACACCCCTTGTGAGGTCCGTTACCTTATTACACAACAATTAATTAAACCCATGTTCCAGTTGATTTCTTATCATATCTAAGTCCAAAAGCACCTTAGTGGGGTTCGGCCATACAACATGGCTGAACCTCACCCACTTGAATTTGTCCCTCTTTTGATTTAACCACTTACATCCAAGTAAATCATTTCACAAACCCTAAGTCCACAAGATACAACTTTGTGGGGTTTGGCCATACAACATGGCCGAACCTCACTTCCTTAATTTGGTGCCTTTCCTTTAGTCTTTTGATCTTTAAATTAAATCCAAGATCATGCCATCTTTGATTCATAAATCTAATCACCTATACAACAATTACTTAACCTTGATAACAACAAAGTCCACAAAACAATCCCCATGGGGTTCGGCCATACACAATGGCCGAACCCATGGTTCATTATTTTCACTTATTTACATCCTTGCCATTACCCTATCATGGCTAATTACTTAGCTTAATCCTCCATTCATTTAAACATGCATAACACTCAAAATAACCCTTTAAAATGATCCATCAAATAGTTCATGGAGTTCGAACATATACCATGCCCGAACCCATGTCCATCAACATAGGTCTATGACTAATATTTCATGCACAAATATTCCTCATGGGGTTCTCCATCCTTTACATCATTATAACCCATTAACAATCCTTAATTCCTTTACATGGGGTTCGGCCATACACCATGGCCGAACCCTATGGTTCCTTATTTTCCTTAAAAATATATCAAACCTATATGGCTTGATCCTTTGATGGTTCTCATACATACATCCATAATTTTCATACTTTGAAACCCAATAAAATTATTAACCAACTTCCATGGTTTTCATGATCTATTTGCATCTAGAACCATCAACCATACATCCATTTAAAACCCTTTTTAAAAATCATAAATGACCATTCCCATGTATGGCCGAACCCTATGATTCATCTTTTTCTTCCATAAATCAAATAATCATGATCAAAGTCTTTGATGGGGTTCGGCCATACCTCATAGCCGAACCCATGGTCCATGGTTCTCATACATAAGTCCATTTACACCCTTTAAAACCTTTTAAAATTATAAACACAACTCTATGATTTTCATACTCCAAACTTCCATTAAAATAAGCAATGTCCTTCCATGGGGTTCGGCCATACAACATGGCCGAACCCTATGGTTCATCATAGAGTCTTTGTCCATAATAACATTAGGGTTCAACCATGCAATGGCCGAACCATGTCCTTGACCACTTTTTTCTTATTTTCTTGCAATTTATCGAGCACTTACCGATTCCGCGTCTCCTCCGATTTCTTTCACTCCTTCTTGCTCCTTTCCTTCCTTAGCCTCTCCTTCCTTCCTTCTTGATCTTTGGCCGAAAATGATCTTGATAACTCTCTTAGAGTGGTTCGGCCAAGAGGTATGGATTGAGAGAGAGAGAAGCTTGAGATCAAAATTATTCTAAGTCCTTTTGTCTTGAGAGGAGAATCGGCCTTGAGAGAGAGGGAGAGAGTGAGATGAGAAAACACCAATTGTGTCTTGTCTTGAGAGGAGAATCGGCTTTGAGAGAGTGAAATGAAACTCTACTCTTTTCTTGGTTAATGAAATTCAGCCAAGGGTGGTGTCCTTTGGTGACACCCCTTGTAACTCCCATTTCCATTTACTTCCCTCCTTAATACTCCACTTGGGGGTTTCATCCACTAGATGAAACTCCCAAGGATCCAACGGTGTAGCCTTAGGTTGGCTTGTGTAATCGCCACCTCTCCATTAATGGCCGATTTGGGGGTTTCATCCATGAAATGAAACTCTCATGTAGCCAACGGTCTTGCCTTGACTTGGACAACAAAACCGTCCACTTCCCATTGATGATTCATTTGGGGGTTTCATCCATGAGATGAAACTCCCACACCTCCAACGTGTAACCCCTTGGAGTTTGAATTTTAAACAACAAAACTCTTCCATTTCCCACTCCACTCAACTCATGTCTTTAACTCAACTCACTTAAAAACCAACCCAATTATTTGATTCTATTTCCAACTTAATTCAGCCCCAATTTAATCAAGCTTAAATTCACTTGGTAGTCAACCAAGTCCACCACGATCCATTGGGTCCCAATTGGGCATTTTGACCCAATTAACAAATTTTGACCCAATTAACAATCTTTACCGAATTGAATACATCTTACCCATTTATTTCAATTGAAACCATATTCATAACCCGTTTGCTCTTAATTGGGCAATTGACCCAACACCTTACCCATCTAAGGTCCATATCATTTAAATTCACCAATCAAATGGGTAAATTCATATATATTAATAACCTGAAAATCCGGGGTGTTACAATACAACCCACTTTTTAAAATTTTCGTCCCGAAAATCGAGCGAAGTAGGGTTCCAAAATAAATTACATAAATAGCTTAGGGTGAGTTGTTCTCATTTCCGACTTGAGTTCCCAAGTGGCTTCCTCAAAACCATGTCGATCCCATACCACCTTGACGAACTGAATCGCTCGGTTTCGTAACACCCTTTGCTCTGTCTCCACCACTCTGACAGGCTTCTCAACGTAGGTCACGTCACTTTGTACCTCTATATCTTGTACATTCAGTACATGTGAGGGATCAGGATTGTATTTCCTCAACATCGATATACGGAACACATTGTGCAAAGATGCCAATTGAAAATGGTCCCACATATCTAGGCGACAGTTTCCCCTTCTTTCCAAATCTCATGTGTCCCTTTCATGGTGAGACTTTCAAGAACACCATGTCCCCCACCTCAAATTCAAGGAACCTCCTCCTCTTGTCAGCATAGCTCTTCTGACGACTCTGCGCAGCCAATAGATGCTGCCGTATCGACTGTATCTACGCTGTAGTCTCTGTAACCAACTCGGGTCCAATCAGCGCAGGCTCACCGGCCTCTGTCCAGGACACGGGTAATCTACATGGTCTACCATATAAAGCCTCAAATGGAGCCATCTGGAGGCTTGCCTGGTAACTGTTGTTGTATGAGAATTCTACCAACGGCAAGTGATCCTCCCATCTACCCTTGAAATCTAGCATGCATGCTCTCAGCATATCCTCCAATGTTTGTATTATCCTCTCAGACTGCCCATCAGTCTGTGGATGGAATACTGTACTAGTCAGTAGATCTGTTCCCATGGCCGACTGCATACTCTGCCGTGAATCGGCCATCTCTGTCGGACACTATAGTCCGTGGAATACCATGTAACCTAATGATATCCTTGATATACCGCCGACCCAAAATCTCAGATGAGTCTGTCATGTTAATGGGAAGAAAATGTGCAGACTTGGTCAGTCGGTCTACCACGACCCATATCGCATCGTTGCCCTTTGAAGACCTTGGCAAGCTCGTCACAAAATCTATGGAGATGTTCTCCCATTTCCATTCCAGCACTAGTAAGGGTTTGAGTAACCCTGGTAGCTTCTGATGCTCAGTCTTATCCTGCTGACAAGTTAGGCAATGAGCAACAAATTCTGCCACATCTCTTTTGAGTCCATGCCACCACTAGTGTCTCTTTAGGTCGTGGTACATCTTAGTGCTGCCCAGATGAATAGAGAGTCTGGTCTGGTGTGCCTCGATCAGTAACTCTCTTCTACAGCTCTTAGGTACATGTATCCTACCTCGGAATACAAGACCCTTTCCTGGTCGTAACTCCCATTCCAGTAGGACCTCGTCAATAGAAATATTGGCCCATGTCTCCTCCATTTCCGGATCTATCCGCTGTTCTTCTTCAATCTTGGTAACCATGTTGGACCGTATGATCAAATTGTACATACTCCCATGGTTACTGATATATAGATTGAACTCTCGTATGGTATTCAGCATCTCCCATTATGTCCTGATCAAACATGCCATTGATGCATGTGATATGCGGCTGAGGGCATCTGCCACCTTGTTCGCCTTGCTAGGGTGATATCGAAGCGCGAACTCATAATCCTGCAGATATTCCATCTATCTGCACTGCCTCAGGTTGAGCTCTTTCTGATCAAACAAGTATTTCAAGCTTTTATGATCTGAAAATACTTCAAACTTCTCGCCATATAGGTAGTGTCTCCAGCTTTTGAGAGCGAAGACCACTGCGGCTTGTTCTAGGTCATGCGTGAGATAGAGGCGTTCTTGTATTTTCAACTGTCTTGAACCGTAAGCCACCACACGATGAGTTTGACTGAGGACACACCCAAGGCCCTCTCCTGAAGCATCGTATTGTACTTCATAACCCTGCCTCTTTCTGGTAAAATCAAAATAGGGGCCGTTGTAAGTCTATATTTCAGATCCTCAAATCTCCGGTTGCACACATCTGACCACTCAAATTTGACTCCTTTCTGAGTGAGTCGGGTAAGTGGAGATGCAATCTTGGAGAAGTCCATGATAAACTTCCTGTAGTAACCCGCCAATCCCAAGAAGCTACGGATCTCGGTTACATTCCTCGGTGCTTTCCATTCTCTTATTACCGCCACTTTAGCCTGATCCACGGCTATACCTAATGCCGATATAACATGCCCCAAAAAATTGACCTTGGATAACCAAAATTCGCACTTGCTTGCTTTGGCATATAACTTGTTCTTCGTCAAAGTGTCCAGAACTATCCTCAGGTGCTCAGCATGTTCTTCCTGAGTTTTGGAATAAATCAAAATGTCATCAATAAATACAATGACAAATTGATCCAAGTAAGGACGGAAAATCCTATTCATTAGATCCATGAACACAGCTGGTGCATTGGTGAGTCCAAACGGCATGACCACAAACTCATATAGTCCATACCGTGTTCTAAGAGTTGTCTTCTCTATGTCCTCCTCCTTAACCCGGATTTGATGGTACCCGGACATCAGATCAATATTTGAAAAATGGCTGGAACCCCTCAGTTGATCGAATAGATCATCGATCCTGGGTAGAGGGTACTTGTTCCTGACAGTAAGCTGATTCAGTTTTCGGTAATCCACACACATACGGAGGGTACCGTCCTTCTTCTTCACAAATAATACCGGAGCTCCCCAAGACGATGTACTATTCCGAATGCAACCCAATCTGAGTAGTTCATCAATCTGCTTCTTTAGCTCGAACATCTCAATTGGTGCCATCTGGTAATGTGGTAATGACACTGGAGGAGTGCTAGGGTACAACTTGATTTCAAAATTAATCTCCCTCATGGGTGGCAAGCTAGGGAGTTCTTTTGGGAATACATCCGCATAGTCTTTCACTATCACTGGTAGTTCAGCTACCGGTGTCTTGTTTATTCTGATACTGTTCAATACCAGATGATTCAACCTTTCCTGCAGTCTGCTTTGTTTGTCAGTACGCACTACATATTGTTTTCCCTCGGGTGACCAAAATGTCACCCTGCGGCGATAGCAATCATTGTTGGCCTGAAAGCTAGCCAACCAGTCCATGCCAAAGATGATGTCCTACTCAGCCATATCAAGTACTAGATAGTTGAACTCAAATATGAGTCCAGCGAGTTCAATATTCACTGTTGTGCATATAAACCCCAATGACGTGTCTCCGACGGGGGATACAATGGTGAGTGATGTGGACAGTTTTTGTACTAATGTACCAGTAGCAATTATAAATGTAGCAGATATGAAGAGTGGGATGCTCCAGAATCAAACAATGCAAAGGCGTAGGAACTACTGACTACAGCCATACCTTGAATCACAGAGTGATCCACTGCTGTTGGAGGAGCTAGAGTAAACAACCGTCCAGATCCAGTAGGGTTAGGCGCCCGTCCCGCCTGATTATATGTCATGCCTCCTCGTGAATTAGCTGGCCTAGCTGGTGGGTGAAATGAACCTCTGGAATAAGAGGGTTTGCTGAGTTGCGTACATTCCCTCTTGAAATGGCCAGACTGATCACAATGAAAGCAGTTGTTCACCCCTTTGGGAGCCTGAGTGACTGATGTAGATGGGAAGGGTTGGTTGGGACGAAAGCCCCCTGTTGACCCAATGGATGGTGAGGGTCTGCTAAAGTTCGGTCGGAACATCCTGTTGAGCTGAAATGTACCCCTCCCACTCTGACCTCGGCGGTTGTCAAAACATACTAACTCAGCCATCTCTTGCTCTGCTATAGTGGCCCTGCTGACCACCTCTGCCAATGTAGCTGCCTTGAATATGGTCACCTTGGCACTAATGCTTAGCCGAAGGCCCCGCACAAACTTGCGTGCCCTTCGATACTCTGTATCCACCATATAGAATGCATAGCAAGACAAACTAAGAAACCCCTGGTGGTATTCTGCCACCGTCATGGTACCTTGTACCAAAGATAGAAAAGCTTGAGTATGGAGCTCCTTCTCCTCCTCAGGGAAATAATGGTCCAAGAAGGTAGCTGAGAACTGATCCCAAGTCATTGCAGTCCTCTCTCCTTCGGGAAGGAGTGCTCGCTGCGTCTCTACCACCTCCTACCATTTACCGGCATCATCGATCAGTTGTGATGTAGCCAGCAAAATCTTGTCATCATGACTCGAAATCTTGAGTAGGGTCAAGATCTGAGTGATCTTCTTCAACCAGTTTTTCGCTCCGATAGCCCCTTCTTTCCCTTTGAAGTAAGGAGGGCGCTGTTGCTGGAAATCCCGGACCATGCTCCGGTCATTGGCGTCACTGGTGTTTCCATTTCTTTTCAAATGCTATTGAAGAACAGAAGTAACTACTGCTTGAACCAAGCTTTGTAGTTCAGGAGGCACCACAGGTATATTCACAATGCTTTGTTCCTCCTCCTCTTGGTGGGATGGTTTTTCATCATGTTGCGATGGTTGTTCTTCCTCTTCATGTTGAGATTTTTCTACCTCCTCTTCATGTTGAGATTTTTCTACCTCCTTTTCATGTTGAGAGGTTTGTACCTCTTTTTCCTTCTCTTTCTGGTTTTGTCGAGTCTTTCTCTTTGGAGGCCTTTTTCTTAAGTCATTGAAAACATCATTGACTTAGTTTCCTCATACAGTTTGTATTTTCACAATTTTGGGGAAATTTCCAAATAAACACTCTTGGTTTTTCTTTGTTTTTGGGAAAATTTCCTAAGTATCTAATATTCGTTTTCTCAATTTGGGGATATCGGGGAAATATAGCCTATTTTGCTAGGTTTGATAAATCCAAATATTTTGATTGTACTTCATTTGCTATCATTCATTGTTGTTCTTAGATAGAATGTTCAGTCTGAGTCTAATGAAGTAAATTAATCCGGGCCCTGTGCAGCGGACTCCGAAGAGTTGGTCAGTTGGGATTCTTATCTATCAGTGAGACATGAATCAGTCTTAATCTTACTTCGAAAGTTTCAACCTTCTCATTTCGCTCTGATACCAACCGTAACGCCCCGCCCTTTTTCACTCACTTTTCTGAAAATCAGAGTCTATTTTTTTTTTAAGAGTGATAGAGAGTGGGACATCACGACGCGAGCTAAGTCCGAACTTCTAAAGTTCGACCCTTAACTTGCCAACCCTACGTGTGCATGGACTAAGTCCATGAATATGGTTCACACGTAATATTATATATATATATATATATATATATATATATATATATATATGTGGATTAATTCATAAACTGCGGATTATAATAGAACCTAAATCAATTCCATTTTAGATAGCAAAGTACTTTGTCACTTAACCAAAATTACCTTAAATTAAATATCCAAAATAAACCATTCAAACCATAACAAAATTATCTAAGTTATTACATGCCGCATTCTAGCTACTCAAATTACAAGTCCATGAGTAACTTAAATAAAATAACAATAAACATATCTAAGCTCCTATGCTTGGCTCCTTTCACGATCATTATTTCCTTCATTTCCTGTGTCATTTACTAGGGTAGAAGTAGGGCGTTAGAACAACGCGCCCAGTAGGAATTCTAAGTAAGGCTAACACATAGGTTGGTACAAAAAATCATATAAATAACATAATACCAAAACCATATCAAATCAATGCCATTTCATGATGTCAAATGTAATGAGTCTCACCCATCACAAATAAATATAACCTCTTGATAGGATTCTCATCATCAAGGTATCCCCACAGTTGCCTTACGGACGCCCCGACAGAGTGTGTTCTCCGGATTCTTCTTGATGGATTAAGCACGTCAAGGTCTTCCTACGAATGCCTTACGGATGCCCCGATGGAGCTAGCCTCCGTGTAACACCCCGCCCTTTTCACTTGCTTTAATCCGAAAATCAGAGTCTATTTTTTTTCTAAAGTAATCAAAGAGTGATAGAGAGCGGGACGTCATGACACGAGTTAAGTCCGAGCTTCCAAAGCCCGACCCTTAACTGGCCAACCATACGTGTACGTGACCAAGTCCACTAAGACAATTTACACGTACTCAAGTTAACTTACGGAATAAAATCATATATGCGGAATAACAATAGGATAACAATCTTATTCCATTTTAGATAGCAAAGTAGTCCAACACTTAAACCATAATTATCATAATTTAAATATCCAAACATTAACCATCCAATCCATAACAAATATATCTACGTTATTACAATTCTGAATGCTAGCTATTCAAATACATAGTTCATGAATAACTTAAGCAAAATATAACTTAATCATCCAAGCTCCTAAGCTTGGCTACAATCACGTCCTCGTTTCGTTCCCTTCCCGTGTCATTCACTAGGGTAGAAGTAGGGCGTTAGAACAACGCGCCCAGTAGGTATTCCAAATAGGGCTAATACATGGGTTAGTAACAAAATCATATATATAATATCATATCATCAAAAACATATGAAATCATGCCATGCCATATGTCTTATGCAATGAGTCCCACCCATCACAATACAAGTAACCTTTTGATGGAATACTCCTCATCAAGGTATCCCCACAGTGGTCTTTCGGACGCCCCGACGGAGTGTGGCCTCCTGATTCTTCTTGATGAGATTTTACACATCAGGGTCTTCCCACGAATGCCTCACGGATGCCCCGACGGAGAGTGGCCTCCGGTTACAAACTCCCCTCCCATGCCATGCATGGAATGTACATGTCCATATGCTATGTAATATAAGTAACCATAGCATTAAAAACTCCACTTTTGAAACATAATATATTTACAACATAAATCAGCAAAATAAAGATAAAACATATTACATAACCATGTTCCAATGAGGTAGAATCCTACCCAAGACAACTAAGGTGTCCTTGAGCTTTAAACCGGCAACTGTTCACGATCGTGCCCCGTTTGTGTGGTCCCGTCACCTTGTTACACATCAACAAGTCAATCCATATTCCATTTGATTTACCATTTGGTCTTAAGTCCATAAACACACCTTTGTGGGGTTCGGCCATACACCATGGCTGAACCTCACTTACTTTGATTTTAGCCCTTCCTTTATTTATTACTTAATCATCACATAACTAATTACTTAACCCTTAATCCACCAAAATCCACCTTAGTGGGTTTCGGCCATACCACATGGCCGAACCTCACTCATTTGAGTTTGGTCCCTCTTTGTAATCCTTTGATCTTTATAAATTAAATAAGTCCAAGATCCTTCATCCTTGATTCACACATCTAATCAATTATACAACAATTATTTAACCTTGATAATAACCTAAGTCCATAAAAATATTCCCCATGGGGTTCGGCCATATACCATGGCCGAACCCATGGTCTTTCATGTCCATGATTCATTCATACATCTAAGCCACTTGTACATATTCATATCTAATATCACCACCCTGGGGTTTGGCCATACACCATAGCCGAACCCATGGTCCTTCAATTTTAACTATATTTACTTTTTTGCCATTATTCTTTCCATGACTAAACTCTCCTATCATTTTTACATATCTAGGTCCATAATTGACCCATAAACATAAATCCATAGATGGTCCACTAATCATGACATACCACCTTAATAAATCCCTAACAAATGTCTCCATTCTATATCTTGATAACCATTCATTTACATATGTATATAACCCTAAATGACCCATAGTATGGTTCATGCAATCAAGATATAATACCAATTGACCCTTTTAAAAATGGTTCATGGGGTTCGGCCATACACCATGGCCGAACCCATGATGTCTCATTTTCCCATCTTCTCCTTTAATTATTTACAATCTTTAATACATAACACATGTCCCTCCATGGGAAATTTAATCATAACCTTAGATTATCCTTTTCAACCCAAGAATCCATAATTCATCCATTATATTTCTTCATGGGGTTCGGCGTCATACTATGGCCGAACCTGTGGTACATGGTTCTTTACCATTTACCACCTTTGAGACCCCTTTTAAAATGATTAATATTATTCCATTGTTTCCCGCCTTTAGAACTCTTTAAAGTCACCAACATTAATCCATATAAAACCCTTTAAAATTATCAATAGCCTTCCATTTTAAAAACATAAATCCAAGATTGGTCTTTTGATGGAGTTTGGCCATACATCATGGCCGAACCTCATCCAACCCCTTTTTGGTCTTTGGTGATTCTTGTGTATACCATTTTGGGTTTGGCAATGCAAGGCCAGCCCATGATCCATAATCATAATCCTTATAGGATCCATGCAAGAGGTCCTTTGTCATAATAAGACTAGGGTTCGGCCATGAAATGGCCGGACCACTTTCCTTGACCAACTTACTTAATCAAAATTCTATTAAGTACTTACCGGTGTCGCGACTCCTCCGGTTTTCTTCTCTCCTTCTTGTTCCTTTGATCTTCCTCTTCCTTAGCCTTTTCTTCCTCCTTGATCCTTGGCCGAGTGTGTGAACTTGAGAGGTCTTGAGATGAAAATCCATAGAGACCATTCGTCCAAAATAGTGTAGGTTTGAGAGAGAGAAAAGCTCGGGATAGAAAATTCTCTAAGTCCTTGTCTTTTGTCCTTGAGAGGGTCGGCCTTGAGTGAGAGAGGGAGAGAGTGAGATAAAACAAGAACTTCTCCTTGCTGCCCAATCTAGATCAGCCAAGGGTGGTGTCCTTTGGTTGATACCCCTTTGTGTAACTCCCATGACCTTTCAACTTCCTCATAATGATCTATATGGAGTTTCATCTCATGAGATGAAACTCCCACCCTTTCCAACTTGTAGCCTTGCATGTACTTTGTGTAACAACACAACTCTCCAACTTCCTCATCTTGATCCATGAGGGTCGGCCAAAGGTGGTGTCCCTTCATGGCACCCCTTTGTAACTTCTATGACCTTTCACCTCCCTCATTATCATTTGTTTTGGGGGTTTCATCCCATGAGATGAAACTCACCAACTTTGTGCCTCTTGGGTTTCCATCATGAGATGGAAACCCTCCCAACGTGTATGCCTTGTATGTCTTTGTGTAACAACCAAAAACTCTCCAACTTCCTCCTCTTAATCCATGATGGTCGGCCAAGGGTGGTGTCCTTTGGTGACACCCCTTGGTAACTCCCATGCCCTTTCACCTTCCTCCTTTATGATCCATTTGGAGGTTTCATCCTTGAGATGAAACACTTCCAAAGTGTGGCTCTTGGGTTTCCATCTTGAGATGGAAACCCTCCAAGCTTCCCAACGTGTGCTAGCCTTGATGTGGTTTGTGTAACCCAAAACCCTCCCATTAATGAACCTTTGGAGTTTCATCCATGAGATGAAACTCCCCCCCTCCAACGTGTATGCCTTTACTTGAGTCTTTGAAACAACTACACCCCTCATCTTCCTACTCCACTCACTTGAGATGAAGGTCTCCATAACTTCCAATTCAACTCATTCAACTCAACTTATCCGTTTAGCTCAACTCACTCATTTAATTCACTTGTATCAACTCAATTATTTGATTCCATTTCCAACTTAAATCAGCCCCAACCTAATTAAGCTTGGACTTACTTGGTGGTCAACCAAGTCAACCATGACCCATTGGCTCCCAATTGGGCATTTTGACCAAATTGACAATCTTGACCCAATTAAATACACCTTACCCATTTATTTCAATTGTACCACATTCACCATTCGTTGGGTCTTAATTGATCCATTGACCCAACACCTTACCCATCTAAGGTCCATATCCAATAATTCACAACTTAAATGGCAAATTCCGTAAATATTTATAACTTGAAAATTCGGGCTGTTACACTCCGGTTACGAACTTCCCTCCCCTGCCATGCATGAGATGTACATGTCCACATGATATGTAACAAAATAATCATAGCATTAAAACCACCTATTTTGAAAACATATTAACTTTACAACATAAACCATCAAAATAAAAGATTTAAACCATATTAAATAACCATGGTTTCAAAGAGGTAGAGTCCTACCAAAGACCACTAAAGTGTCCTTGCGCTTTCGTTCTGTAATCGCTCACGATCGTACACCCCTTGTGAGGTCCGTTACCTTATTACACAACAATTAATTAAACCCATGTTCCAATTGATTTCTTATCATATCTAAGTCCAAAAGCACCTTAGTGGGGTTCGGCCATACAACATGGCCGAACCTCACCCACTTGAATTAGTCCCTCTTTTGACACTTACATCCAAGTACATCATTTCACAAACCCTAAGTCCACAAGATACAACTTTGTGGGGTTCGGCCATACAACATGGCCGAACCTCACTTCCTTAATTTGGTGCCTTTCTTTTAGTCTTTTGATCTTTAAATTAAATCCAAGATCATGCCATCTTTGATTCATAAATCTAATCACCTATATAACAATTACTTAACCTTGATAACAACAAAGTCCACAAAACAATCCCCATGGGGTTCGGCCATACACCATGGCCGAACCCATGGTCCATTATTTTCACTTATTTACATCCTTGCCATTACCCTATCATGGCGTATGGCCGAACCCCATGAACTATTGTATGGATTATTTTGGGAACTTAAGCCTTATGAACATAAGGAAGGTAAATGGCTATGGATATGTATAATGGCATTATTGTAATTAAGTAAATTAATGAACCCCATGGAGATTGGTTTATGGACTTAAAATATTATAAATCAAGCGGGACTTGGTTTTGATTGGTTATTATATCATAAGGTAACGGGACCTCACAAGGTGTTTACGATCGTGAACGGTTACAGGACGAAAGACGCAAGGACACATAGCGGTCTTTGGTAGGATTCCACCTCTTTGAAACCATGGGTTTATGTACATTGTTTTATCTTATTTTTTATGAATATATGTTGCAAAGAATATGTTTCAAATTATGATTTCAAATGCTATGTTTATATGATAAAACAGCATGTGTTGGATATGTTTCAAATTATGATTTTAAATGTTATGTTTATATGATAAAATAGCATGTGTTTCATTGGCATCTCATGCATGGCATAGGGTGGAGGATTTGTAACCTGAGGGGCCACACTCCATCGGGGCGTCCGAAAAACCTATGTGGGGTACCTTGATGTGCTTTTCCATTAGGAAGAAACTGGAGGGTCCACACTCCGTTGGGGCGTCTGAAAGACCTATGTGGTGGGTACTTTTATGTACATGTGATGGGTGGGACTCATGGAATTTGTCATCATTGCATGGCATGGATTTATATGGTTTTTGACATTACGTTATTATATATGTTTTGTACTAACCATGTGTTAGCCCTAATTGGAATACCTACTGGGCACATTGTTCTAACGCCCTACTTCTACCCTAGTGGATGGCATAGGAAATCAGGGGAACCATGAACGTAAGACGGGCCAGGCATAGGAAATCAGGGGAACCATGAACGTAAGACGGGCCAGGCATAGGAGCTTGGAGGATTTAGTTTATATTTTGAATAAAGTTATTTTTGGACATGTATTTGAGTAACTAGTTTTCAGAATGTAATAACTTAGATGGTTGGATGTTTATTTGGATAATTATGATATTTGAATGATGATTAAGGACTTGACGTACTTTGTTATCTGAATCGAATAGAACTTGGTTCTATTATAATTCCGCAAGTTATGATTTTTATTCCGCATGTTGATATTGTTATGTGTGAACCATTTTCGTGGACTTGGTCCATGCACACATAGGGTTGGCCAGTTAAGGGTCGGACTTTGGAAGTTCGGACTTAGCTCGCGTCGTGACGTCCCGCTCTATATCATTCAACTCTGTTATAAAAAAAAATATAGACTCTGATTTACGAGACGAAGCGAGTGAAAAAAGGCGGGCGTTACAAGAGGGAGAGAGTGAAATGAAACTCTACTATTTTCTTGGTTAATGAAATTCAGCCAAGGGTAGTGTCCTTTGGTGACACCCCTTGTAACTCCCATTTCCATTTACTTCCCTCCTTAATACTCCACTTGGGGGTTTCATCCATGAGATGAAACACCCAAGGCTCCAACGATGTATCCTTAGCTTGGGTTGTGTAAACGCCACCTCTCCATTAATGGCCCATTTGGGGGTTTCATCCATGAGATGAAACTCTCATGTAGCCAACGGTCTTGCCTTGACTTGGACCACAAACCCGTCCACTTCCCATTGATGATTCATTTTGGGGGTTTCATCCATGAGATGAAACTCCCACACCTCCAACATGTAACCCCTTGGAGTTTGAATTTTAAACAACAAAATTCTTCCATTTCCCAGACTACTCAACTCATTTCTTTAACTCAACTCACTTAAAAATCAACCCAATTATTTGATTCCATTTCCAACTTAATTCAGCCCCAATTTAATCAAGCTTAAACTCACTCGGTAGTCAACCAAGTCCACCACGACCCATTGGGTCCCAATTTGTCATTTTGACCCAATTAACAAATTTTGACCCAATTAGCAATCTCGACCCAATTGAATACATCTTACCCATTTATTTCAAAGCCATATTCATAACCCGTTGGGTCTTAATTGGGCAATTGACCCAATATCTTACCCATCTAAGGTCCATATCATTTAAACTCACAAATTAAATTGGCAAATTCATATATAATGATAACCTGAAAATCCGAGGTGTTACACTATTGATCCTAAGTCTAAATAAGATATTTCATGTAGAGAATAGAGGAGGAAAAATAATAGTGTTTAACTCAACATTCTTAGGAAAGTGGCATCTATTCATGAGATCAATTATTTTCTTCGTCTGTGCCGTCTTTGTTTAATACATATGTGAGAATTTTTATTTGAATACGTAAACTCCGCTCACATATACCTTGAGTGAAAATAAACCCAAAACTCTGAGCGTTAGTTTTTCTGAGAGATAGATCTAGTGAGGTTTGAAGTCAAAGCGTATTTTCCAATGGTGGTTATAAAACTTGTGTCAATTTGGGAAAAAAAGAGTGTCTTAATATTGGCTATCACACGCAACACTCCGGGTATACGTCTTGTAAAACGAATTTTGGAGTTTTATGATATTTAGATTTTTGTCTATGTGTTTTAGTTGAAAAATTCGATGTTTGTGGGTATCATCATTGGAAGCCCTCACGAGACTATAACTCGTCCACTATTGGTGAGCTAGGGGTTTAAAAGCTTATTGCATACACTAAATGCAATCGAGAGTACCAGCGAAAGTGGTGTCGTTTAGGATTTTAGTTTTAGTTGTGTTTTGCTCGAGGACTAGCAAAATTTAAGTTTAAGGGTATTTGATGAACACTGTAAAACTATTATTTTACCCTTTAAATATTAGATTAATTAGTCTTTATTTTGTAAATATTAGATATGTTTAATAGCGTTTTTGAGTTTTGCAGTATACTCTGGAAAATACAAGAAATTGGGATAAAAATTGTAGAAAGTGGGCCACATTGTCAAAATTGGAAACTTTGTAATTTTTTACCACCTATTTTGAAATTCATTGCAAATTATTATAATTCAAATCCACATATGAGAGTTTGAATTATGATAATATTTGTTTAGATTGTTTATAAATTGTAAAGGTGGTAAATTTTACATCGTAACACAAGTGGGGCCCACCGACTCTCCAAATTCCAAATTGCCAACTCCAAATCGTGTGAGCAAAAGGAAGAAGGATATAGAAAGAAGAATACACAAGATCTGCCACCAGTCGTATGTAAATGAAAAGAAAGAGGAGAGGTAGGAAGAAGGATATAGAAAGACGAATACAAATGATTGCTGCTTGAACCGTGAGTGAAAGAAAAACTAGAAGATGATGTGGGTTGGTGTGACAATGGAAGAAAATCTTACAACCAACAATCAAATCAAAGGGCACACATGGCATTGGCTGGCTGAGAGTCTACAAAACACAGAGAAAATCAAGGTGCTAGCTGGGTGGTTGACATTAGAATGGAATGAAATTTTCAAAGAGAGTATCGGTTGTGACCCATTAGTTTCTTTATTTTCCCATTTCTTTTCTCATAAATAAAGCTTGGACTCCATTGAAAAAAGTGAATCGAGCAAGGCATTGAAGGGGACGGCTAAAGGACAAAGAAAATATTTGATTTCTTGTAAGTCATTTATTTTATTTTTATGTAATAAGTTCCAAAGAATTGTATTTTCTTATATTCTAGTTTTTAAATGAAATTCATGGTAGCTTTATTAGATGTTTGGTCTTCCAATTATTTGATATGATATGATGATGGTTTTAATTTTATTTTAATTCTTCTTATTAATGTTATGAAAAAAAAGTTATTTTTAGAATTTTTCAAGGAAAAGTAGAACCAATGTTAGGATCGGTGGGACTCAAGTTTTCCAGTCTAAGGTTCCTTTTGAGAACAATTTATTTTAGATTTGGAAAACGCAAGTGTAAATTCCTCTCAAGCCTATTAAGGCTTGAATTAAAAAATTCTAATTTAATGGATGTCGTAATTTTTCTAATTAGAATTTTAATAAATGTTAAACTTGAATTTATATTTCATAATTTTAGAGGATTTCATAATTTAGGCCATGATTTTATTTTTAAATGGGATAACATGCGGCCTTAGATACTTGTCTCAATTCCATTGTAAACTATGTAAATAATTCATTATTACTGTTTTTATTTTATTCTTTTATTACTCATAAAAATCCTTGAAATGATGGAAATAGGTTAAAAATATTTTATTTATTTCTTAACTTTGCATTTTAAATTAGTTTGAGGTTATTTAAATTCACTCCACCATTTTAATCAAATTTATAAATCAATGGTTTGTATGATAAAATTAGATATCATATTTTATTAAATTCTAAAGTTATATAATTAATTAAATATTGGATATCTAAATCTAGAATTTTGCTAAGTTAAGATTATAACTCCATGTTTTAAAAAATTTATCATGCATAAATCCAAAAATTTTATTTTCATAAATCACATTAATTTAATGTTACCATTTTTATTTCCATACATATATTTTGTTGATTTCCCTTGGGTACGACCTCATACTCATTCACTACACTATTAATTGGTTCGTGCGCTTGCGAGTTCAATTTAAAACACAACAAGTGTTTGATACTGTTGCCGAGGAAATCTCGAGATAAATTATGTGCCATTAGATTTATGTTTTTTTTTTGAAAGATTGCTATTTTTAGGAGTTTCTAAATTAGTTAACTCTTTAAATTAGAAATTTCTATTTTTAGAAGTTCTAATTTTAGAAAGTTTCCTTAAATTAGAAGTTTAAAAAAATATTAATGATTATGGAATTAATTTAAATTTGGAAATTTGCTAAATCTAGAAACTGTATAATTAGAGTTTTTTATTTGTTAGAAATTTTTTATTCTAGAAACTGTATAATTAGGATTTTCTATTTCTTGGAAAATTATCTAATTTTGGAGACGTTTAATTTTAGATAATTTCCAAACTTAAAAAATTTCTAAATTTAGAATTTCATCTAACTTTGGAAAGTTTCTAAATATGATTTCAAAAAAAAACTCGTGGAACAAAGGTTTGATTTAATGGGGTGGAGTCCAATTTTCATCGCCTTAACTTGATTTAAATTTTTTAATTCAGTTACAAATATTATATTTCTTCCATTAGTTGTAACTTTAGGACAATTGCACTTAGATTAGGATCATGCAATTTTTTGAATTAGAATCTTCACCAAGGCTTGCATTGTCTATTTTGCAGGAGTTTTAATTGCGTACTTAAAAATCGCTGGAAATACACATAATAGGCTAAGGTGAGTGCCTAATTTTTTCTTTTGATTTTATTTTTCTCATACATTCATATAGATTTATTTAGGGCGTTCTTTATTTATTTTATTTTACTTATTGCTTGCATTTAATCTGTCCATGCATCTAGGTTGTTAGTATTCATGCATTAGTTTAGATTGCTTTATTATTGTTTGAATGTTATATGGTAATTCAGGACTGCATTTTCACAATATCTAGAAAAATAAGGTTAGTAAAATTGGTTCATGCATTTCTTTAATAAAATCAATTAAGGAACCATTAGGATAGGTTTTAGGGTTTCATGCTCATTAGGAACATTTTCGATCTAAATTAATTTTTGTAACCTGTGAATAGTTTATCTTCAAGAATGGTGTCTAAGGCTAGTTCTGTCACCAAGACATGAGGTCATGCATGATCTAAGGATAAGCTGGGAAGAGACTCGCTCAACCTTGAACTATCCCCAAATTCACTAAGTGGGGACTTACACCCTCACAATTAGAGTAGGAATTCCACCTCACACAATCAATTGGTAATTTCACCCACCATTGTGGAATAGGACTTCACCTATCTAATCGGCTGGGAATTCCACCTACCACTGTGCTAGACACGATGCTCTAGAGTTTTTTATAGTGGTTCCAGAGCAAATCCCCCACAATCCACTTTCGGGTCAAATGTTTTAAAATAAAATTAAAACCAAGAAGCACTTGCCTTTGAGACTCTTTTTCACTGATGTGTGCTTCTTGAAATCCCACGCTCTTCTTTGTAGCCATCGTAGAGAAATCACAATCTCAGGGTAAAAAGGAATCTGGTTTTACCACATGTTTCCTACTTTATGTCTCTTTTCTCTTTCTCACTTTCAAACTTAATCATTAGATTGGTTGTTTATGATTCCCAGTACTAGAGTGTTGATCATTCCTTAAAGTATATAACTCTTCTCAGCTCAAGGAAGATAATAAAACGATCACACAACCCTTATATTTATAGAGGAGTATTAACGGTTTTTCTGACTGTCCAGAACTGACAGGTCGGTAGCACCGATGGGTCGGTGGCACCGATGGGTCGGTGTTCATATTTATTACCGATCAACAACCCAACTGTTGCGCATTAAATTCAACCCCAACGACTTTATAACTTCCAGGTCGACAGGTCGGTGTCGCCGACGGGTCGACAGTTATGACACTGAGAGGTCAGTCCATACGAGTGTCTCGATCTGGGGCAACACCATGCTGACAATAGTTTCAAGTAAGAAACATGTCTTACCCAGAACGAGTTGTCATTCTTTATCGAGGGGTCGGTCCTGATACTCTCGATCGGTCTTGATATATCGATATGTCTATTTCTTTGAGAACCCTCTTGAGTTCACTGTCCAGAACTCACAAGTCCTTTACCGATGAGTCGTCGACCACGAGGGGTCGTTTAAGTTCATCACTGAGGGGTCGGTGCGAATGAGACTCTCGGTTAGAGGCTTTCCCAGAATGACAATTCTTTGATCCAAAAGCTATATCAATCTGGTCGACCAATCCTTGACCACGATGGGTTTATCCTGTCTCCACTGAGGGGTCGGTGAGTACAATTGGTCGATCTGACAGTGAAACCAATTACATATTTCCAAGTTGGGTTTCAATTCATTGTCCAGCTTCCATTCTAGACTTCTTTATGGTTTTACCATTTGTTCAACTAAGCCTACGAATGATCCTCTCTAAGGTGTGGGTACCACCTAAAGTCATCTATGGCCAAATTCCTATGTTTGTGATTACAATGACGATGAGCTTTGAACCTGGTGGAGCATGATCTTCATTTTGGATCATCTTGAGTCTTCAAGCATATTGACAAGTGCTTCTTCCCGACTCATGAAATTGACAAATAGGGACTCGGCAAAACCGGGGCACTAACAATCTCCCCCTTGTCAATTTCATGACAAAACCTAGAAGTTAACTCCGTTACAAGCCCACCCTTATTACATTACATTTGAATATAAAATATTACATCAATTACATATTCAAATGGTACAAGAAGACTATGGTCTTCACATATTTTTGCTCAGCTTACTTCAAATCATGATTTCCTCTTGAAGCATAAGCAAGCAACACTAGATAAATCATTAGTGGAGTTTGTTCATAACATAAATCAAAGGACTAAACGTGATTTCCTAGCCAGCAACACTACCCAGTGTTGAAAAGATTTTCTCCCCCAATCTTCTTGAGTTTGATCTCCCAAACTACAAGCATAGATATTCTTCCCATGTCCATTGTCTTTATCATATTCCTCCCCTTTATGGCTCTCTCTTTATAGAGGCCCAAGCACTTTGGCTTTACCATGCACTCCCCCATGATTAATGCTTACAACTTCTACAAATTTCTCCCCCATTTTGTCATACAATTGACAAAAGTTTAGTAGATAGATATTAACAACATTTCATCTATGCTTCTTGCACTTAGTGATTAACTAAGTTCTGCTGTAACTCATGGTTCTCCCCCACGGTTTAATGCACTTCCTTGTGCAACAAGGTTTATTTTCTCCTGCTTAAGCTAAATTCCAGTTTAGCTAATTTCTTCCATGGGACAAGCTCACTTACCTAGCTTCCCTCGAGTCTTCTCCCCATTCTCCAAGCTATCTTTTGTAGCTTCTTTGAAGCATCTTCCCCATGGAATAAGCTATATTTTCCAGCGTCTCCAGATTATCTGCCCCACAAACTTAGCTGTCTCTAAGTTCATTTTTCTCCAAGCTTTCTTTCAAGCTTGCATCTTCCTTCCTACACCGTCATGACCAGTGACAGGTTCTAAACAACACATATTTTGTGCTCTCCCATTCTCCAAGGACGTGTACCACCATAGCCCGATCCTTATCTTCCTAACATGCCAATACAAAACCAACTCATTCAATCTTGCATGTTAGTATATTTAACAAAATCATGTTATCCTTAGACTTAGAGATAGAAGGCATACAAAACATAGTAATACACACATCACACAAAACCAAACCATATCATTTCATTAAAAAATAAAATGTGTATTTAGTACATATGGTTTAGATGGAAACATCATGGATGCTTAGTCAAAATATCAAAAGTATAGTTTTTCCAAAAATAGAGAACATGAAAAACTACCCTAAGCAGAGCCATCTTGAGGAGGTGCTGGAGGAGGAGGACACGGGGAATCTGGAACTCTGTTAGAGAGGGAGACAACATAGAGTTGATCTTGGATAGTCAACACAAGACTATCTAGACTTTTTTCAAGGTAGTCTATTCTCCTTTCAAGTCTGAGGACTCTACTTCCCAAAGTGACGTCCTTTTGAAGGGGATACTGTTATTCTTCTTTTTCCTCAGAACTATGAATTTCCTCATCACTGGTGTCCTCATGGATATTGACATGGTCTTCATTACCACTTCGAAGACCATTCCCTTCTTCAGCATCTTCTCTCCTTTCTTCACGTCGTTCTTTGACGAAGGTGATACCTTTGTCAACGATGGCGTCTTCTTCCACCTCTGGTTGGGTTTTTTTGTTGATCTTGAACATATACAGGATTTTCAGAGCTCGACCCAGGACAAGACCGAGAGGATTCTCCTCGTTCTACAAGGGGTTTAGGACGTGTCTGAGCTGCCATGTTTCTAGGCATGGCTTTTCCTAGAGGAAATCCTCAACCTGTAGTTTGAAAGTGGATGAGATGGAGACTCAACCTAACGTGATTTAGGAGAATCACAGAAATAATGATTTTCTGGCTTCTAGGGACACAAGGAGCAGAAACCCTATAGTTTTCGACACGGTGATGAGTGCAAAATTATTACATATTTTACTCCTAAATTTATAATTGTTGGTATCTCATTTGATTTAATTTTATCAAATTAATGTACTTTTGTGTTTTGCAAGTTTAAAAGTAAAAGTGAAATAAAATGTGTTTAAATGAAGAGCTTTGACCCATGTTTAAATCAGTGGATATTTGAAGCCCGCAAGCTCAAGCTCGAAAGTGATTTTGAATGCAACAATGGACATGCCCATGTACCATTTGGTGTTGACATGGAGATATGCCAACATGGTAGAAAGAAGAGAGCATGTCATTGTGAATAAAACTGGTAGTCAACCAAGTTTGAAGGAAAATACAACAATAGTTTGGCTGGCTGGAGTAGAGGACGACTGAGGATGAATTCAAGATGAGCAGAGGACGAGTTAGGACGAATTCAGGATGAGCAGAGGAAGAGTTAGGACGGATTCAGGATGAGTAGAGGACGAGTATGGGACGGTAAAACTGGGACTTTGTACAGTTCTGTATTGCATAATAGGGAGGAGGACAGCAGGAGGACGAATTTGGACAGGTTTTCTGCAGAAACAGCAGCAAATAGAAGCCAAACAACAAGAAGAAAAATACAACAACATTAAGATGAGCAAGAAATTTGTCCAATTTATGTGTGTTTTGACCGATCAAACTGAAGAAGAGGAGGACCAAGTAATGTCATGTGGCAGTGATGTTGAAAGACTAAACATGGTTGGTGGTAAAGAGATTGGTCCTCTTAGATGATGGCCAGATCGCATGTGTCTATCAAGAGATCAATTGGAGATGAGATGTTGGAGCGTTCATTGTTCCTACCCCTCATGTAAAACAAGTGAAGTTATCTACTGCTGGATGTCAACTTGTCATCTCAAGTGATCAACAAGATGTGCTAAAGAGTTGAAGATAGGGCTAAGAAAGATATCAAGGAAGGAGCTGCGCACAAAGAGAAGAGAGATGTGATAAAAAAAAAATGATGGGATAGTGGTTGGGACGGTGGATCTGTTGTAGGAAATCCAACTACGTGTAGAACAAGGGAAATCTATAGAGGGATCTTTTGATGAGTTAAAAAAATAGAAAAGCTCAAGGAGAGGAAAGTGGGACCTACCTTCATCGACACAACACAAAGAAAAAGAAACTGCCCTGTAAGAAATATTGATGAAGAATAAAAAAAGAAAGGAGGAAACCCACGCATGCCAGAAAAAGGAATAAAGAAAATAAGAAAGTAAGGAAAGAAAAGAAAGGAATACATGTTGCTGCATAGGATCGGCTGAATTGAATTAGCTAGTGGGTCCCATGGCTTGCCTATTTTAGCCTATCAAAACTCTATAAATTGATGCAACTGGTTACAGTACAAATCGAATTGAATCAAGGAGCTGAGAGGCTAAGAGTGGATTTTGAGATTAAGGAGAAGGGTCGACTTCTAGAGGTTGGATTTTCTACTTTTTTATTTATTCTCTTGTTATTTCTTCTTTCCAAATTCCATTGTATTGTAAATTTAATTCATATTTCAATTAATGAAATCAAGATGAGTTGTAGATTTATGGTTTTCCAATTCTCACAATTTGATGATGAAAGTTTGATTTTATTTTTAATCTTTTTACAAATTCATGTCGGCATTTATCTAAGATTTTTCAAATTGAATGAGATTTGTTGGGATAGCTGGAACTTAATTTTTCATTCTAAGGCACTCTATCAGAGTGTGAGATTTATTTTAGAATTAAAATTTAAGTATAAAATCTGTCTTGGCCCAAGGTTTGGTTTGATTAATCTATGTTTAATGAAATTCATGTGGTCTTTAATTAGATTGTTTATGAATGAAAAACTTGAATCAAATTTTGGTAATTTACGAAAGCTCCATGGTCTAGGTCTTGTTTTCATTAGATTAGAGATATGGGACATGATGCCATCTTAGTATTTGATCCAGTTCTGCTAAATGTGTACAGAAGTAATTTTAGGTGTTTTCAATTTTATTTTTGTTTATAAAAACTCAAAATTCTTGAAATTGGTGAACCAGGTTGATAAATTAATTAATTACATCTTAATTTAGTTTTCTAAGTTGCACTAAGATTGTTTATATTTTTAGATTAAATCCACCATCTAATTTCAAGTTCACAAATTTTAATTTTTCATTTTGTTATCTATTATTAGAATGTTTCTAAATTAAAACTAAAATACATAGATTAGAGAAATAATTTCATATTCATGATTTATCTCCATGTTTTCTAAATTTCTTAAAATATATAATTCAATGGTATGTTTTCAATCTAATGGTTCGTACGCTTGCTTGTTATAAATTTAAAATTTGTAAAACAAGTTTTTGGCGTCGTTGCCGGGGAACTTAAAAAAAATAGTCATTGAATTGTTAATTTTAGAAATATCTATTTTTGGCAACTCTTTAAAATTAGACGTTTCTATTTTCTTAGAAATTCTAATTTTAGAAGGTTACCTTATTTAGAAGTTTCTAAAAATAATAAGAATCAGGAGATTATCTAAATTTGGAATCACTGCTAAATTTAGAATTTTTATTTATTTTTGGAGACTTCTATTTTTAGAAACTTCTAAAAATAGCTAGTTTCAATTTTTAGCATTTTATAAACTTTGAATTTTAATATAATTAATCACAGTGTATTTTTAGAAAGTAAATCTAAATTTGAAAGGTTCCAGTTATAGTGTCAAAAAATAAAAAATAATAAAAGTCAAGGAACAACTTTGGACTTACTTGAAAATCTGATTTGGATTAATTTGGTGGATATTAATTTAGAATTTTTTATGGTCTTAATTTAATTTAGATTTCTTAGTTAGGTTACAATCATTTAATTTCCTCCATTAGTTATAATATTAGGAAATCTGCATTTAGTTTTATGTGATTAAATGATTCAACATGGTTTTGAGTTTTGTTTTGTGCAGGTGCTTTGAGAATTCTTGCCAAAAAAATTGTTGAAAAATAAAAATTGCGCTTGCTAATAAATAAAAACAAAAAGCCAAGGAACGCGATTTCAATCTCCTTCGTTAAATTTTTAATTTTCATGCATTCATATAGATTTTATTAGGTTGTCTTGCATTTATTTTGCATAAAAAAAATTGCATATTTAATTTGCTCATGCATTTAGTTTGCTAGTTCATGCATTAAGTTAAATTGTTTACTTATTGTCTTCATATTTGCTGGAGTCTTGCACTGGTAACTTAGGCTTGCACTCACAAAATAAAAAAATTCAAAAAAAAAAATTTAGTAAAATTGGTTCATGCATTACCCAATTAATGTAACACCCCGGATTTTTCATCACTTATAAATATATTGGATTGGTCCATTTAAATTGCAAATTAATTGAATTTAAGATTAAATAGTTGAAATGGACCTTAGATGGGTAAGGAAATTGGTCAATTATCCAATTGGGACCGAATTGGTCAAGGTGAACTTAATTTTAAGATAATTGGGTAAGGTCAAAGTAATTGGGTCAGCTACCCAATTAAGACCCAATACATTAAATTCACCTCATCAAGTGAGGTGGCAAGTGGGTAATGTGGCATTGCCATGTGGCATAACAAGTCATCACATGGAAGCCAATTAGACACAGTGCCACATCATCACATGATATGGCTAAGATGGGACCCACGTGCCATGTGGTGACCAAGTCACCACATGCATGGTCAGCTAAGTCATGGTTGACTTGGTCAACCATGAGTGAGTTCAATTGAGTTAAGTTAATGCTTGAGTTGAGTTGAGTTGAATTGGGAAGATGAGGAGTCTCCATCTCAATGGACATGAAACGCATGACTCGATGGAAGTCAAAGAGTCTCCTTGGTTAAACCAAGGGACACATGGATTAGATGAATCATAATGAGAGGGAGTGGGCAAGTATACAGAGGGGCACAAACCAAGGGCCACTCCACACCCCTTGACCGACTATATTTCATGCACCCAAAGAGATTTCTCTCCTCTTCTCTCTCTCCCATTTTCATCTCTATACTTGGTACCTTATTGAACAACAAAGGAAGAAGAAGGATAAAGGAAGACAAGGACAGACCAAAATGAAAAGAAGGAGACGGCAAAGAAGGTATGTGTAGAGGTTTAACAATATTGATATAAGTTAAAAGAAACCATAAGTTTGGCCATGGTGTGGCCGAACCTATGAGTTCCCTATTTGGTTGGAATGGATGGCCAAGTTTTGTTAAGGCCATTGAATTAAAAATCCATTCAAGTAACGATTATGGGATTGAAACAAACAATCAAAGGATTGAATTAAAAAACCATGTTATAATAGTACAAGGGTTGGATAGATTATGGGAAGGACTCTAGCCTTGGCTAGAGGGTAGAGTAAACTCACTAAGAGTTATATAAATGATAATATCTATGTTTAAAAGTGATAAGGAATGGATTTCGTGAAGAAGGGTCGAGCCATACATGCAAATAAAGAAGACAGACAAATAGTCAGTCAGATTCAGTCGACTGAACTGGTGCTGTCTGAAATAGACAAAGGTTGTCTGGGAGTTTCAGCCGATTGAATCTTATGATTTAGTCGACTGTGTAACGCCCCACCCTTTTTCACTAGCCGAAAATCAGAGCCTATTTTTTTTAAAATAGAAGAGTGAGAAAGAGCGGGACGCCACGACGCGAGCTAAGTCTGAGCTTCCAAAGCCCGACCCTTAACTGGCCAACTATACATGTGAGTGGATCAAGTCCACTGAAATGGTTCACACGTACTCAAGTTAACATGTGGAAAAATCATAGATGCAGAATTATAATAGGAAACAATCCTATTCCATTTTAGATAGCAAAGTAGTCCAACACTTACCAATTGTAACGCCCCGCCCTTTCCACCCTTCTGAAAATCAGAGTCTGAAAATTTCTTTTGAAAGAAACACAGAGTGAACAAGAACGGGGGCCGTCATGAAGCGAGTTAAGCTCAGACTACTCAAGTCTGAACCTTAACTGGCCACCCATGTGCATATGGACTAGACCATGATAATAAATCACACATGGAACTAACAATAACATGCGGAATAAACTAGACTATTGCGGAAATAATATGAATAGATAGCAAGCAACAGTCTCAATTGATAATTAAGATAAACAACCATCCATAGTTAATAACCTAATCAAACCATAGCAAGTATTAACTTATTACATGTCCATCAAAGTGTAATTCAAATGACAGTAAATAAGAAATCCTGTTCATCATTTAAGCACTTAGGCTTGGCTCCCCTCCCGGTCATCGACCTTCTCTTTTCCCTTCCTCATTCTTGTGTTATCCTCTAAGGATAGAATTAGGGCGTTGGATCAACGCGCCCAGTAGGTTCCCTATCAAGGCTACCACATGGTTAGCATATAAAAACATGCTCATATATCATAATATTTGATTATCAAAAACATGTAAAAACATGCTATGTATGTATGCAAATGTAATGAGTCCCACCCCATCACACATACATATAACCTTTACTTGCCGTGTCTCATATCAACCTGTTAAATTCTCCTGGAGTGACTTTCACCGCCGAAGGAGGCCCCACAGTTGCAGCTCGGACATTCCGACGGAGTGTGGGCTCCGGTGTTTCATAATCATCAGATAATTCTCCTGGCGGGACTTTCACCGCCGAAGGAGGCCCCACAGTTGCATCTCAGATATTCCGACGGAGTGTGGGCTCCGATTTCCACAATCATCATCCCATACCATGCATGAGATGTCTATGCATTGTATGTCATTTGTAAATACTTAATTCATCATTCAAAACCACATTTGTAACGTAAATCAAATACAACATATCTCATAAGAACATCATAAAACCAAATCATAAATAGTGGTTACAAGTAGGTAGGAAACCTACTGAAGATTCACTTCAGTACTTGATCTTTCTTTAGCGTCACCCGGTCACGACTCGTACGTTGTTCGACTTCCGGTACCTTGACCATGTGACAATCAGTAAATCATACTATCATTTACTTGTTCATTCACATTTAAAACCCAACCACATCATGTGGGGTTCGGCCATGCCCTTGGCCGAACATCACCAACTTAGGATTTAACTTCCTTCTTTATTTAATCAACTCTTAAATACTTAACCCTTTAAACATGTCTTGGTAGGGTTCATACAACCATACATATGATTATTCCACCTTTGATCAATAAATCATTCTTTCCCATAATTCAATCACAAAATCGGCTACACAATAGAGTCACCAAAGACCCTTAGTGGGGTTCTGCCATACCTCATGGCCGAACCTCACCAAATCTGATTTTTGTTCCACACTTATCTGTCATCAAATGGTTCTCCATTAAAATACTTCAAACCCTTTATGAAATCATGGAAACAATAACAAACTTAACCCATATACTTTGTCCATTCATCCCAAAAACAGCCCCATGGGGTTCGGCCATGCAATGGTTCTCTTGATTTATTTTGTCCATCATCTACCCATGATTTGAATCAATAACTTAACCCTAATATTGACATGGTTCAGCCCTATATTGGCCAACCAATAACAACAAGTTAAACTTCAACAAATCACATCAAACACCATATTTTATATGGTTTTAAACTCACCAATATCATCAAAAACTATCATGGGGTTCGGCCATCCAAAGTGGCCGAACCCTATGTCCATGTCTTGTCCTTATGTTATCTAAGTCCATGTTTTTAACCCTCTTTAAAAACATGCATTTGAATCTTAAAGAAACCTCAAAAACAATCCATAAAAACTCCATGGTTTCTATGTTTCAAAACATCAAACCAACCTATCTTTTACATGGGGTTCGGCCCTCCATGGTGGCCGAACCCAATGGTCATTTTTACCATTTTAAAACATCTATTATTCAAGGTTAAAACCTTCGTGTATTCGGCCATAACCATGGCCCAATACACACCCCATTTGTTCCATGTTATTTAAACCAAAATAACACAAATACTTACCAAATTTTCCAAGCTTTCTTCTTGTCTTTGATCCTTGGTTTCTCCCTTTTATTTCTTCTTTCTTTCCTTAATTCCTTGCTGGTTTATGCTTGATTAACTGGTGCTAAAACCTCTACTGTTCAGCCAAGAAAAATGAATTGGAGAGAAGGAGAGAGAGGTGGGAATTCTTGGATTTCCAAAGTGACAATCGGCCAAGAATGGTAACATTCTCCTTTTATAGTTTCAGCCCCCAACTCCCATTTATTTCCCTCAATTAATCTTGCCAAAACCGATGGGGCATTGGGTGTCAACCAGGACACCCCTTGGTGCCAAACGTTGCACCCCTTGGTGCCAAACATTGCATCCATTCAATGGATGGGCGCCTTGGTGTCTTTTGGCTTTGCCAAAGCACCCCTTCACACTCAACGGTTGAGATGGGTTTAATCAGGTGTTGTGTGAGATTACAACTCATTTCCACCTCCCCTTGACTCACTAGATTCATGGTATTTTTATTCTAACCCAACTCATCCAACTCATCACATTTAATGCTCCATACTTGAGTCAACTCTTTTCTTAAATCAAACTCACTTCAAATCAGTCCAACTCAAACTGAATTAACTCACACTTGAGTTCAATTGAGGGTCCACACAGTCATCCGTGGTCAACTTGGTCAACCCGACCCATTGGGTCCCCAATCAGCCCCTTGGCCCGTTTTGACAACATGACCCATTCATGGGCTGATTTTTGCCATTTTTAATTGGTTTTCACTTGTGTTTCAAGCCTACCCAATTTTGCTCTACTTGATTTCCAATCAGTTCAGCTTGACCCCATTTAATTTGAGCTTACACAATGGTCAAATCATATGTTTTGATCCATTGGGTCCAATTGGGCCCTTTAACCCATTTAGCCATTTTCAACCCAATTGATGTACATAACCCATCCAATCAAACGTGATATTTATAATGTGCTCATATGATCTTAATTTGAGCAATGGACCCCACCATTTCCTTATTTGACATCTCAAAATAATTAATTTCACAAACCAGGGCATTTTCGTAATTATCCACTTCATTGAGAAAATGGGGTGTTACACCAATAATTATCTTAACTTAAAATATCCAAAATTAACCTTCCAAACCATAGCAAATAATCTACGTTATTACAGTCCCATGAACTAATTACTCAAATACATTATGTAACACTTCGGAATTCCATGTTATTAATATTTACGAAATTTGCCATTTTAATTGTGCATTACGGACATGAACCTTAGATGGGTAAGGTGTTGGGATATTGGCCTAATTAGGACCCATCAGTTGTGGTATAAGGTTCAATTTAAAGTAAATGAGTAAGGTGCATTTAATTGGGTCAAGGTTTGTTTTTTGGTCAAAATGCCCAATTGGGACCCAATGGGTCGTGGTTGACTTGGTTGACCACCAAGTGAGTTCAAGCCTAATTAAATGGGGCTGAATTAATATGGGAATGCAATCAAGTGAGTAAGTTGATCTTAAAGTGATTAGTTAAGTGAATTGAGTTGATTTGAATTAAATTAAAGTGGTGAGTTGAATTAAAGAGTGAGTGAAGTGTGAAGATGAAGGGTTGTTGTTTCAAAAAAAACCAAACCAAGGGTTACACGTTGGAGAGGTGGGGAGTTTTGGTTTATTTCAAATTCAAACAAGGATACACGTTGTTACACATTTCAAATTCAAACAAGGATACACGTTGGAGATGTGGGGAGTTTTGGTTTATTTCAAATTCAAACAAGGATACACGTTGTTACACATTTCAAATTCAAACAAGGTTACATGTTGGAGAGGTGGGGACTTTTGGTTTATTTCAAATTCAAACAAGGAAACACGTTGTTACACATTTCAAATTCAAACAAGGTTACACATTGTTACACATTTCAAATTCAAACAAGGTTACACATTGGAAAGGTTGGGAGTTTTGTTTTATTTCAAATTCAAACAAGGATACACGTTGTTACACATTTCAAATTCAAACAAGGATACACATTGGAGCATTGGAGTTTCATCTCATGGAAGAAACTCCCACATGGAGAGATAATGGATGGGGATGGTTACACATTTCAAATTCAAACCCACTGTTGGTCGATCACTCCTCAAGACCAAAAACATAGAGTTTCATCTCAAAGTTCTATCTCTCCCTTTCACTCAAGGCCGAATTCTATGTCTCTCTCTCAAGCTCTCACACTCGGCCAAAGGATCAAGAAGAAGGAGGAGAAGGCTAAGGATCGGAAGAACAAGTCGGAGCGAAGGAAAATAGGAGGAGTCGCAGAACCGGTAGGTATTTTGATATATTTGGTTTAAAGTAAGGAACCATAGGGTTCGGCCATGGTGCATGGCCGGACCCCATGGAAGAAAATTGGGGGATGATTATGGTATTTTAATGGAAAGGAGGAATCATAGGGTTCGGCCATGCACGAAAGAACATTGATTAATTTTAAATGGAGTTTGAAGGGTAAAAATCATAAGTTTATGTGTATGATGGTAAAAGGTTTTCAAAGGATTATAAGCATGGAAGAAAGATTAAGGGATGAATGATGAGGTGTATGGAAAAGGATGAACCATAGGGTTCGGCCATGTTGTATGGTCGAACCCCATGGAAGGTCATTGTTAATATTTTAATTGATTTTAAAGATGGAATATAGACATCATAGGGTTCGGCCATACACCATGGCCGAACCCCATGAATCAATTTTTATGGGACATTCATGGACCAATCATGATTAGATGAATAATTATGTTAGGAGATGGAAGGATTGGATTATGGGTTTTGTTCATGTTGATGAATTATTTAGTCATGAAGATATGTTTTTGGACCTAAAAATAAGGAGATGGAAATAATGGCAATATTGTAAATATAGGCTAAAAATGAAAGATTATGGGTTTGGCCATGGACTATGGCTGAACCCCATGAACCATGTTAGTGGGTTCTTTATTAGCCTAAGCATGTTTTAAATGAATGAAATGGACAGCCATAGATAAAACAATGGCAAGGATGTAAATATGGGAGAAAATGATAGATCATGGGTTCGGCCATGGTGTATGGCCGAACCACATGAGGAATGTGTTTGGTGGACTTAGATTATTATTAATGTTAATTAATTGTTGCTTAAGTGATGAGATTAGTGAATCAAAGGATGAATGGTCTTGGACTTAATTAAAAGATCAAAGGACTTGAAAAAGGGACTAAAATCAAGATGTTGAAGTTCGGCCATGTTGTATGGCCGAACCCCACTAAGGTGTATCTAGTGGAATTAGGATTTTTAAAGTGGTCTACTTGTATATGATTGGTCAAATCAAAAGAGGGACAAATTCAAGTGGGTGAGGTTATGGCCGAACCCCACAAGATTTTTTTTTATGGCCTTAGACCTAATGTTAAATCAAATGGAATATGGGATTAACTTGTTGATATGTAACAAGGTGACGGGACCTCATAAACGGTGCGCGATCGTGAGCAGTTGCAGGTTTAAGAAGCAAGGACACTTTAGTGGTCTTTGATAGGATTCTACCTTTTTGAAAACATGGTTTATGTATGATGATTTTTATCTTATTTTGATGAATTTAGTTGTAAAAGATATGTTCCAAACGTGAGTTTTAATGCTATGTTTATAATATAAAATAGCATGTGTTTCATTAGCATCTCATGCATGGCATGGGGTGAAGGATATGTAATCGGAGGGGTCACGCTTAGTCGGGGCGTCCGAAAGACCACTTTGATGTGCATTTCCATCAAGAAGAAACCGGAGGGGCCACACTCCGTCGGGGCGTCCGAAAGACCAATGTGGGGGTACCTTGATGATGAGAATCCCATCAAGAGGTTATATGTACTTGTGATGGGTGGGACTCATTGCATTTGACATCATGACATGGCATTGTTTTTATATGGTTTTGACATTATGTTATTTTATATGATTTGTACTAACCATGTGTAGACCCTAAATGGAATACCTACTGGGCGCGTTGTTCTAACGCCCTACTTCTACCCTAGTGGATGATAGAGGAAAGGAAAGGGACGATGAACGTGATCGGAGCCAAGCATAGGAACTTGGATATGTGATTGGATTATATTTTATTTATGTTACTCATGGACTTGTAATTTGAGTAACTAGATTTCAGGCATGTAATAACTTAGATAATTTTGCTATGGTTTGAATGGATTGTTGGATATTTAAGTTAAGTTTAATTATGGTTAATTCCGCAAGTTAACTTATTATGTGTGAACCGTTTTCGTGGACTTAGTCCATGAACACATAGGCTTGGCCAGTTAAGGGTCGGACTTTTGAAGTTCGAACTTAGCTCACGTCGTGACGTCCCATTCTTTATCTCACTCTTTATTTTTTTTAAAAAAAAATAGATTTTGATTTTCGGAAAGCGAGTGAAAAAGGGCGGGGCGTTTACAGTTGGTATCAGCGCGAAATGGGAAGATTGAATCTTTTGAAGTAAGATTAAGACGGTTTCATGTCTCATTGATAGATAAGAATCCCAACTAACCGACTCTTCGAAGTCCTGTGCACGGGGGCCGAATTAATTTACTTCGTTAGACTCAGACTGAACATTCAATCTGAGAACAACAATGAATGATAGCAAAGGAAGTATAGTCAAAATAAATGGATTTATCAAACATTGCAAAATAGGATATATTTCCTCAATGTACTCGAATTGAGAAACAAACAATAGATAGTTAGGGAATTCCCCAAAAGCAAAGAAAACCAAGAGTGCTTATTTGGAAATTTCTCCAAAAGTAGGAAAATACAAACTTCACGATGAAAACTAAGTCATGATATTTTTCAATGGCTTCGGGAAAAATGCCTCCAAAGAGAAGGACTAAGAGAAGGACCCGACAAAACCCAAATGGGGATGAAGAGGAGGTAGAACAACTTCGAAATGAGGAGGAACAAGAAAATAGCGTGAATATACCAGTGGTACCACCTGAACTACAAAACTTGGTTCAAACGGTGGTCACTTCGGTGCTTCAACAACACTTGAATGGGAATGGAACCACCAACGAGACGAATGACAGGAGCATGGTCAGGGATTTCAAGCAACAACGCCCTCCTTGCTTCAAAGGGAAAGAAGGGGCTGTCGGAGCAGAAAATTGGCTGAAGAAGATCACTCAGATCCTGACCCTACTCTAGATTTCGAGTCATGCTGACAAGATTTTACTGGCCACGTCACAACTGATCGATGATGCCGGTAAATGGTGGGAGGTGGTAGAGAAGCAGCGAGCACTCTTTCCGGAAGGAGAGAGGATTGCAATGACTTGGGATCAGTTCTCAACTACCTTCTTGGACCATTATTTCCCTGAGGAGGAGAAAGAGCTCCAGACTCAAGTTTTTCTATCTTTGGTACAAGGTACCATGACGGTGGCAGAGTACCACCAAGAGTTTCTCAGTTTGTCTTGCTATGCATTCTATATGGTGGATACAAAGTATCGAAGGGCACGCAAGTTTGAGCGGGGCCTTCGGCCAAGCATTAGGGCCAAGGTAACCATATTCAAGGCAGCTACATTGGCAGAGGTGGTCAGCAGGGCCACTATAGCAGAGCAAGAGATGGCTGAGTTAGTTCCTTTTGACAACCGCTGAGCTCAGAGTGGGAGGGGTACATTTCAGCCCAACAAGAAGTTCCGACCGAACTTTAGCAGACCCTCACCATCCACTGGGTCAACAGGGGGCTTTCGTCCCAATCATCCCTCTCCATCTGCATTAGTCCTCAGGCTCCCAGAGGGGTGAACACTTGCTTTCATTATGATCAGCCAGGCCATTTCAAGTGGGAATACCCACAGCTCAGCAGGCCCTCTCATTACAGGGGTTCATTCCGCCCACCAACTAGGCCAGCTAATTCACGAGGAGGCAGAATATTTAACCAGGCGGGACGGGCACCTACGGGATCTGGACGGTTGTTTACCTTAGCTCCTCCAGCAGTAGTGGATCACTCTGTGATTCAAGGTATGGCTGTAGTCAGTAGTGCCTACGCCTCTGCTTTATTTGATTCTGGAGCACCCCACTCTGTCATATCTGCTGCATTCATATCCGTAACTGGAACTTTAGTACAAAAACTGTCCACATCACTCACCATTGTATCCCCCGTCGGAGACACGTCATTGGGGCTTATATGCACAATGGTGAATACTGAACTCGCTGGAGTCAGATTTGAGTTCAACTATTTGGTACTCGATATGACTGAGTACGATATTATATTTGGCATGGACTGGTTGGCTACCTTTCAGGCCAACATGATTGCTATCGCCGTACGATGACATTTTGGTCACCCGAGGGAAAACAACATGTGGTGCGTACTGACAAACAAAGCAGACTATATGAAGGGTTAAACCACCTGGTATTGAATAGTATCACAATCAACAAGACACCGGTGGCTGAACTCCCAGCGATAGTAAAGGACTATGCAGATTTATTCCCAAAGGAACTCCTTAGTTTGCCTCCCATGAGGGAGATTAATTTTGAAATCAAGTTGTACCCTGGCACTGCACCAGTGCGTTACCACACTACCGAATGGCACCAGCAGAGATGTCCGAGCTAAAGAAGCAGATGGATGAACTGCTTAGACTGGGTTGCATCCAGAGCAGCACATTATCTTTGGGAGCTCCGGTGTTGTTTGTGAAGAAGAAGGACGGTACACTCCGTATGTGTGTGGATTACTGAAAACTAAACCAGCTGACGTCAGAAACAAGTATCCTCTACCCTGGATCGATGATCTATTTGATAACATAGAGGTTCCACCCATTTCTCTAAGATTGATTTGATGTCCGGATACCACCAAATCCAGATCAGGGAGGAAGACATAGAGAAGACAGCCTTCAGAACGCGGTATGGACTATATGAGTTTGTAGTCATGCCGTTTGGACTCACCAATGAACCGGCTGTGTTCATGGATCTAATGAACAGGATTTTCCGTCCTTATTTGGACCAATTTATCATTGTATTTATTGATGACATTTTGATTTATTCCAAAACTCAGGAGGAACATGCTGAGCACCAGAGGATAGTTCTGGACACTTTGAGGAAGAACAAGTTATATGCCAAAGCCAGCAAGTGTGAATTCTGGCTACCCAAGGTTAACTTCTTGGGACATATCATATCAGCAGAAGGTATAGCCGTGGATCTGGCTAAAGTGGCGGCAGTGAGAGAATGGAAAGTGCCAAAGAATGTAACCGAGATCCGTACCTTCTTGGGAATGGCCAGTTAGTACAGGAAGTTTATCATGGACTTCTCCAAGATAGCATCTCCATTTACCCGACTCACTCAGAAAGGAGTCAAATTCGAGTGGTTAGATGTGTGCAACCGGAGATTTGAGGATCTAAAAGATAGACTTACAACGGCTCCTATTTTGATTTTGCCAGAAAGAGGCAAGGGTTATGAGGTACAATGCGAACGCTTTAAGAGAGGGACTTGGATGTGTCCTCAGTCAAACTCATCGTGTGGTGGCTTATGGTTCAAGACAATTGAAAATACATGAACGCCTCTATCCTACGCTGATCTTGAACTAGCCGCAGTGGTGTTCCCTCTCAAAAGCTGGAGACACTATTTATATGACAAGAAATTTGAAGTGTTTTCAGATCATAAGAACTTGAAGTACTTGTTTGATCAGAAAGAGCTCAACCTGAGGCAGCGCAGATGGATGGAATATCTCCAGGATTATAAGTTCGCACTTCGTTATCACCCTGGCAAGGTGAACAAGGTGGCAGATGCCCTCAGCCGCATATCACATGCATCAGTGGCATGTTTGATCAGGACAGAATAGGAGATGCTGAATACCATATGAGAGTTCAATTTATATATCAATAACCATGGGAGTATGTACAATTTGATCATACGGTCCAACATTTTACCAAGATTGAACAGGAACAGCGGATAGACCCGGAAGTGGAGGAGATATGGGCCAAGATGTCTACTGGTGAAGTCATACCAAAATGGGAGTTACGACCAGGACAGGGTCTTGTATTCCGATGAAGGATATATGTGTCTAAGAACTGCATAAGAGAATTACTGTTTGAGGCACATCAGACCAAACTCTTTATTCATCTGGGCAGCACCAAGATGTATCTTGACCTGAAGAGACATTATTGGCGGCACGGACTCAAGAGGGATGTGGCAGAATTTGTGGCTCATTGCTTAACTTGTCAGCAGGTTAAGACGGAACATCAGAATCCACCAGGGTTACTCAAACCTTTACCAGTGCCAAAATGGAAATGGGAGCACATCTCCATGGATTTTGTGACAGGGTTGCCAAGGTCTTCAAAGGGCAATGATGCAATATGGGTCGTGGTAGACCGACTGACCAAGTCTGCACATTTTCTTCCCATTAACATGACAGACTCATCTGAGATTTTGGGTCGGCGGTATATCAAGGATATCATTAGGTTACATGGTATTCCACGGACTATAGTGTCCGACAGAGATGGCCGATTCACCGGCAGAGTATGGCAGAGTATGCAGTTGGCCATGGGAACAGATCTACTGACTAGTGTAGCATTCCATCCTTAGACTGATGGGCAGTCTGAGAGGACAATACAAACATTGCTGAGAGCATGCATGCTAGATTTCAAGGGTGGATGGGGGATCACTTGCCATTGGTAGAATTCTCATACAACAACAGTTATCAGGCAAGCCTCCAAATGGCTCCATTTAAGGCTTTATGTGGTAGACCATGTAGATCACCTGTGTGCTAGACAGAGGCAGGTGAGCCTACACTGATTGGACCTGAGTTGGTTGCAGAGACCACATCACAAATACAATTGATACGGCAGCAACTATTGGCTGCACAAAGTCGTCAGAAAAGCTATGCTGACAAGAGGAGGAGGTTCCTTGATTTTGAAATGGGGGACATGGTGTTTTTGAAAGTCTTGCCACGAAAGGGACACATGAGACTTGGAAAGAATGGGAAACTGTAGCTAAGATATGCGGGACCGTTTTCAATCATAAGAAGGATGGGGGATGTGGCTTATCAATTGGCACCCCTTCACAGTTGGCATCTTTACACGATGTGTTCCATATATCGATGTTGAGGAAGTACAATCCTGATCCCTCTCATGTACTGAATATAAAAGACATAGATGTCCAATGCGGCGTGACATACATCGAAAAATTTGTCCGAGTGGTGGATACAGAACAAAGGGTATTACGGAACCGAGCGATCCAGTTTGTTAAGGTGGTATGGGATCGACACGGTAATGAGGAAGCCACATGGGAACTAGAGTAGGAAATGAGAACAACTCCTCCTGAGTTATTTATGTAAATGTTTGAAACCCTACTTCGCTCGATTTTCTGGACGAAAATTTTAAAAAGAGGGTTGTATTGTAACACTTCGGAATTCCATGGTATCAATATTTACGGAATTTGCCATTTTAATTGTGAATTAAAAGATATGAACCTTAGATGGGTAAGGTGTTGGGTCATTGGCCCAATTAGGACCCAACGGTTATGGTATAAGGTTCAATTTAAAGTAAATGGGTAAGGTGCATTTAATTGGATCAAGGTTGTTATTTGGGTCAAAATGCCCAATTGGGACCCAATGGGTCGTGGGTGACTTGGTTGACCACCAAGTGAGTTCAAGCCTAATTAAATGGGGCTGAATTAAAATGGGAATGCAATCAAGTGAGTGAGTTGATCTTAAAGTGATGAGTTAAGTGAGTTGAGTTGATTTGAATTAAATTAAAGTGGTGAGTTGAATTAAAGAGTGAGTGAAGTGTGAAGATGAAGGGTTGTTGTTTCAAAAAAAATCAGAACAAGGGTTACACGTTGGAGAGGTGGGGACTTTTGGTTTATTTCAAATTCAAAAAAGGATACACGTTGTTACACATTTCAAATTCAAACAAGGATACACGTTGTTACACATTTCAAATTCAAACAAGGTTACACGTTGGAGAGGTGGGGAGTTTTTGTTTATTTCAAATTCAAACAAGGATACACGTTGTTACACATTTCAAATTCAAACAAGGTTACACGTTGGTGAGGTGGGGAGTTTTGGTTTATTTCAAATTCAAACAAGGATACACGTTGTTACACATTTCAAATTTCAAACAAGGTTACACGTTGGAAAGCTGGGGAGTTTTGGTTTATTTCAAATTCAAACAAGGATACACGTTGTTACACATTTCAAATTCAAAAAAGGATACACGTTGTTACACATTTCAAATTCAAACAAGGATACACATTAGAGCCTTGGAGTTTCATCTCATGGATGAAACTCCCACATGGAGAGATAATGGAGGGGGATGGTTACACATTTCAAATTCAAACCCTCTCTTGGCTGATCACTCCTCAAGACCAGAAACATAGAGTTTCATCTCAAAGTTCTATCTCTCCCTCTCACTCAAGGCCGAATTCTATCTCTCTCTCTCAAGCTCTCACACTCGGCCAAAGGATCAAGAAGAAGGAGGAGAAGGCTAAGGATCGGAAGAACAAGTCGGAGCGAAGGAAAATACGAGGAGTCGCAAATCCGGTAGGTATTTTGATATATTTGGTTTAAAGTAAGGAACCATAGGGTTCGGCCATGGTGTATGGCCGGACCCCATGGAAGAAAATTGGGGGATGATTATGGTATTTTAATGGAAAGGAGGAATCATAGGGTTCGGCCATGCACGAAAGAACATTGATTAATTTTAAATGGAGTTTGAAGGGTAAAAATCATAAGTTTATGTGTATGATGTTAAAAGGATTTCAAAGGATTATAAGCATGGAAGAAAGATTAAGGGATGAATGATGACGTTTATGGAAAAGGATGAACCATAGGGTTCGGCCATGTTGTATGGCCGAACCCCATGGAAGGTCATTGTTAATATTTTAATGGATTTTAAAGATGGAATATAGACATCATAGGGTTCGGCCATGGTGTATGGCCGAACCCCATGAATCAATTTTTATGGTCATTCATGGACCAATCATGATTAGATGAATAATTATGTTAGGAGATGGAAGGATTGGATTATGGGTTTTGTTCATGTTGATGAATTATTTAGTCATGAAGATATGTTTTTGGACCTAAAAATAAGGAGATGGAAATATTGGCAATATTGTAAATATAGGCTAAAATGAAAGATCATGGGTTCGGCCATGGAGTATGGCCGAACCCCATGAACCATGTTAATGGGTTATTTATTAGCCTAAGCATGTTTTAAATGAATGAAATGGACAGCCATAGATAAAACAATGGCAAGGATGTAAATATGGGAGAAAATGATAGATCTTGGGTTCGGCCATGGTGTATGGCCGAACCACATGAGGAATGTGTTTGGTGGACTTAAATTATTATTAATGTTAAATAATTGTTGCTTAAGTGATGAGATTAGTGAATCAAAGGATGAATGGTCTTAGACTTAATTAAAAGATCAAAGGACTTGAAAAAGGGACTAAATCAAGATGGTGAGGTTCGGCCATGTTGTATGGCCGAACCCCACTAAGGTGTATCTGGTGGACTTCGGGTTTTTAAAGTGGTCTACTTGTATATGATTGGTTAAATCAAAAGAGGAGTGGGTGAGGTTCGGCCATGTTGTATGGCTGAACCACACAAGGTTGTGTTCATGGACTTAGACCTAATGTTAAATCAAATGGAATATGGGATTGACTTGTTGATATGTAACAAGGTGACAGGACCTCATAAACGGTGCGCGATCGTGAGCGGTTGCCGGTTTAAGAAGCAAGGACACTTTAGTGGTCTTTGGTAGGATTCTACATTTTTGAAAACATGGTTTATGTATGATGGTTTTTATATTATTTTGATAAATTTATATTGTAAAAGATATGTTCCAAACGTGAGTTTTAATGCTATGTTTATAATATAAAATAGCATGTGTTTCATTAGCATCTCATGCATGGCATGGGGTGAAGGATATGTAATCGGAGGGGCCACACTCCGTCGGGGCGTCCGAAAGACCACTGTTGCGGTACCTTGATGACGAGAATCCCATCAAGAGGTTATATGTACTTGTGATGGGTGGGACTCATTGCATTTGACATCATGACATGGCATCGTTTTTATATGGTTTTGACATTATGTTATTTTGTATGATTTGTACTAACCATGTGTAGACCGTAAATGGAATACCTACTGGGCACATTGTCCTAACGCCCTACTTCTACTCTAGTGGATGATGACACAAGAAAGAAAAGGGACGATGGACGTGATCGGAGCCAAGCATAGGAGCTTGGATATGTGATTGGATTATATTTTATTTATGTTACTTATGGACTTGTAATTTGAGTAGCTAGATTTCGGGCATGTAATAATTTAGATAATTTTGCTATGGTTTGAAGGGTTTGTTGGATATTTACGTTAAGTTTAATTATGGTTAAAGACTTGAAGTACTTCGCTATCTAACAAGGAATAGATTTAGGTTCTATTATAATCCGCAGTTACATTTTAATTCCGCAAGTTAACTTATTATGTGTGAACCGTTTTCATGGACTTAATCCATGCACATATAGGATTGGCCAGTTAAGGTCGGACTTTAGATGTTCGGACTTAGCTTGCGTCGTGACGTCCCGTTCTTTATCTCACTCTTTATTTTTTTTAAAAAAAAAAAATTGACTCTAATTTTAGGGAAGCGATTGAAAAAGGGCAAGGTGTTACACATTATCCATGAGTAACTTAAACAAAATGAAACGTAATCATCCATATATGATTTAAGAGATGAATCATCAAGCTATGAAATGGGGAGTTTAGTCATGGAACTATGTTGTGTTGATGAATGATTTATGGACCTAAGTCATGTATAAGTAAGGTAAGTGAGTAGCTATGAAAGAATAATGGCAAAGATGTAAATGGGGTGGAAATGAAGGACCATGGGTTCTGTATGGCCGAACCCCATGGGGAATATTTTTGTGGACTTAGGTTGTTATTAATGTTAAATGATTAATTTATAAGTGATTAGATTAATGAATCAAAGATGGCATGATCTTGGACTTAATTTAAAAGATCAAAGGACTAAAAAGAGGGACTAAAACCGAGTGAGTGAGATTCGGCCATGTTGTATGGCTGAACCCCACCAAGGCATGTTTATGGACTTAAACATGGTGGGAAATCAAATGGAACATTGATTTTGATTGATTGATATGTAATAAGGTAACAGGACCTCACTAGTGGTGTATGATCGGTGATCGATTTCCGAACAAAAACGTAAGGACGCGTTAGTTGATCATTGGTAGGATTCTACCTCATTGGAACCATGGGATATGTATGATGATTTTAATTCATATTTTGATGAGTTATTTTGTATCAAATGTTATGTTTCAAATATGGAATTTTAAATGCTATGATTTGTATTAACTGGAGGCCACGCTTCATTGGGGTGTCAGTAAGGCATTCGTGGGAAGACCTTGATGTGCATTATCCCATCAAGAAATAACCGGAGTCCAGGCTCCGTCGGGGCGTCCGTAAGGCATTCGTGAGCTTGATGAGGAGTTTTCCATCAAGAGGATACCTCGATGAGGAGTTTTCCATCAAGAGGGATACTATGTGATTGTGATACCTTGATGAGGAGCTTTCCATCAAGAGGATGTTTTGTGATTGTGATATGGCTGATGGGTGGGACTCATGACATATGGCAACCATGGCATGGCATTGCATCAGCATGATTATGATCTCTATTAGCATGCACTGCTTCTGGTTTTATCTGATTGATTGGATCTCTATTATCATACACTATTTTGGATACGATGCTTTACAGATACGACATGATGTATTATATCTGGATTTTTATACTAACCCATGGGTTTGACCCTAATTGGAATACCTACTGAGCGAGTTGTGTAACGCCCTACTTCTACCCTAGTTGATGACACAGGGAATGGACTGAACGAGGACGTGATCGGAGCCAAGCTTTGGAGCTTGGATGTTTAAGTTTCATTTTGTTTAAGTTACTCATGGATAATGTATTTGAGTAATTAGTTCGTGGGACTGTAATAACGTAGATTATTTGCTATGGTTTGGAACGTTAATTTTGGATATTTTAACGTAAGATATTTTTGATTAAGTGATGGACATCCTTGCTATCTAAAATGGAATAGAATTATGATTCTATTATAATTCCGAACTATGATTTTATTCTGCATGTTTCACTTGAGTACGTGTGAACCGCTTAGTAGACTTGGTCCACGCACACGTATGGTTGGCCAGTTAAGAGTCGGGCTTTGGAAGCTCGGACTTACCTCGAGTCGTGGCATCCCGCTCTCTCTCACTCTTGTATTTTTTTTTTTTTTAAAAAATAGACTCTGATTTTCGGCGAGTGAAAAAGGGAGGGGCATTACAGACTGAACGTGAACTGGATTAAAATATATGGGGTTTATTGATGTTTCAGTCAACTGAATCTCTGATTTAGTCGACTGAACATACACGTACCAAACAAGTAAAGTGATCTGGTGTGTTTCAGCTGACTGAATCTATGATTCAGTTGACTGAAGTTATACTTACCAAACACGTAATCAGTTGATTGATGATTCAGCCTCAATCGACTGAATGTATACTGGCCGAAGACACAAATGATGTGATCCAAAGTCAGCCAACTAAGTTTGTGATTCAGTCGACTGAAAGGACGTTGACCGAGAACACAGAAGGGTTTGACCCAAAGTCAGCCGACAGAATCTATGATTCAGCCGACTGAAAGGTTGTGGGTCAAATATATACAGTGCTTAGTTGGGTTTCAGTCGACTGAATATTGTATTCAGTCGACTGAAAGTCTGTGAGTGAGTCAGAGAATAGTAACTGGGCATGATTCAGTCGACTAAATTCTTGATTCAGTCGAACGAATTGAAAAGTTTGATTTTTGAATATTTTCCAGATGTTTCTATTAAATTAAAATAGAAAATCAAATTGATTTAGATATGTGATTAAATTTAATAAGGTAAAGAGATTCGCAAATGGTTTGCGATTCGTTTCGACGTGACCGTGATCATTATCATCACAAAAACAGCAAGGATAGTAAATCGAACGCTGGTAGGATCCCTAACTAATTGAGATACAGATGGATCTTATGGTTTTATTTCCAAACATGATGATTTACTTTGGTTAAACAGATGGTATAAGTTTTATGAACTGATTTTCAATGATAACATGTGATTTGAAATGAAATGGCATATTTGCATACATTATCTCATGCATGACATGGGAGGGAATACATGGGATGGCAAACCAAGTTATGAACTGTCCGGACATGTCTTGGGGCTTGAGACTAGCTTGTATGAAGCAATGTGAACTATTAATATTTTGGCCTTGTCCAGGATTGCTAGGAATGGGTACGGCGTAGTCTAAGCCAAAGAGATCCTGTATAAATAGTGACGAAAACCCTGCGCAGAGGGAGGAGTCCACACTCCATCGGTAATTCCGATTAACATATGTGGGGAGGTATATTAGTGACCTGGAGGTGCTATCACAGAACACTGTGGACGTAATTGGCCAAGGGAACACCTTGATTAGATGATTTCTCAAGGAAACTATTTATATATGATGTGATTGGATATGGATTTGGGTGAGTGATCATTTGGCATTGACACCCATGACTTGTTGCATAAGTAGCATGACTTGATATGGATATCATGCATCGTTTATTTTACTACTTATGGGATGTTTTACAAACATGATATGATGTTACTATATTGATTTTATATTGATCCTATGTGTACATAACCCTACTTGGAATTCCCACTGGGCACGTTGACTGATGCCCTACTTCTACCATATAGATGATGGAACAGGGAATGACAAGGACATGGGACAACAAGGAGTCAACTGTAGGAGCTTGGACAATTTATGTTATATTACTTAGTTTGATTTTGAAAGATGTATTGGGAGGACTCATATTTTGGATTGTAATAACTTCGTAATATTTTGCTATGGTTTGATGATATTTACATTTCAGTTAATTATATAGTGATTGGCTTCCTTGCTTAATGATGATATGTATATGAATGTCATTTTATTCATATGGTAATTCCGCAAGTATTCTTAGACCGTGTGAAATGTTCTAGTGGACTTAGCCCACGCACACGTAAAGGTGGCCAGTTAAGGGTTGGGTTTTGGAAACTCGGACTTAACTCTTGTCGTTAGGTTCCCGCTTTCTCTCACTCTTTTATAAAATATATATATATATATATATATATATATATATATATATATATATATATATATATATATATATATATATACTTTGATTTGTGGCGAGCGAAAAAGGGCGGCGCATTACAGTTTGTATCAGAGTGAAACCAGAAGTATTGAATCTTGCAAAGTAACAATAATACGGTATCATGTCTCACTGACAAGATAAGAATCCCAACTGACCGACTCTTCAGAGTTGCTGCACGGGGGCCGGATTAATTTACTTTGTTGAGAATCAGACTGTAAGCATTCAATTTGAGAACAACACTTGATGAGAAAAATAACAGCAAGGGAAGGACAATCACTATAAATTGTGGACTTATCAAACATATCAAATAGGACGTACCTCCCATAAACAAGAAAAATCATGATGAGAAGCACGATGTGATACATAGGAAAATTCCCCAAAACAAAAAATACAAGATGATGATTAGGCAATTTCCCCAAGTATGTAAAGATACGATCTTATGAGAAAACTAAGTCAATCAATGTTTCGATGACTTAGGAAAATGCCTCCAAGAAGGAGAAATTCCCGACAGAACCCGCGACAAGAAGAGGAACAGAACGGAGAGGGATAGGGTAGTGCGAACATTCCTGAAGTACCTCCTGATCTACAGAGCCTAGTACAGGCAGTGGTCACTTCTGTTCTACAGCAACGCCAGAACGGCAATGGAGGCACAACCTCCAATGAATCGCAAGACCGAAACATGGTCAAAGATTTCCAACAGCAGCGTCCCCCTTATTTCAAAGGGAAAGAGGGACTCGCAAGAGCGGAGAACTGGATCGAGAACATTACGAAGATCTTGAAGCTGCTCAAGATCACTGGTGATGAGGATAGGATAGTGCTGGCTACTTCAAAATTGGTAGAGAACGCCGACAAATGGTGGAGAGTTATAGAACGTCAGCAAGCACAAATTCCAGAGGAAGATAGGAAAGAGATGACTTGGGACCAATTCGCTGGAATTTTTCTGGATCACTATTTTCCAGAGGAAGAGAAGGTGCACCAGACACAAGCATTCATATCTTTGGTCCAAGGCACCATGACTGTTGCAGATTATATCAAGAATTCCTCTGTCTATCATGTAATGCCCTAGATTTTTCAATATAACAACATTTACGAAAATGCCATTGGATTTATGAATTAAAGGGTTATGATCGTAGATGAGAAAATGGTGGGATCCATTGTTCAAATAAGGCCTAATGTAGGTGTTATGGGATTAAATTAAATTAAATGAGTAATGTACATTTATTCGGGTCAAAGAGGTTAAATGGGTCAAAGGACCCAAATGGGACCCAATGGGTCGTGAATGGCATGATTAATCATTGAGTGAGCTCAAAGCTTAATTGGTTTAAGTTTCATTAAATATTTGAGTTGGTTTGAGTTGAAATAAATAATGGAGTTTAGTTGAGTTGAGTTACATTAAATTGATGAGTTAAATGGGTTGAGTTGAGAAAGATAAATTAATTGCAAATGAGTGAAGTATGTGAATGAGAGTGGAGTGTCTTAATTCTAATTTTAAAAAAATGAAAAACGTTGGCTGCATGGTTATCCCATGCATGTAACTCCTAAGATAGAGATGAATGATAATGGGGTATTATAGGAGTTACATATGTGAGAAATGTATTTCAAATTCAAATCTATATGCACGTTGGAATGGCATGAGGTTTATTCCATGCTTGGGTCTTCAAAGGGACAGCCAATGGATGGTTGGGTGGTCCAAAGATTAAAGATCAAAACCGTTGGGTTCAAGGAGTTGCATCTCATGGATGAAACTCCCATTTGGGCAATTGATGATGAGTGGCGGTTACACAAGGTTAACCAAGGGCTAGTCGTTGGAGCCTATGAGAGTTTCATTTCAAAATGAAACTCTCACATGCAATGGTAATGAAGGATGGATAATGTGGGGAATGCATACAACAAGATGGTCTTGGAAAGCCGTTGGATACCTTGGGAGTTTCATCTCAAGGATGAAGCCCCAAGGAAGGTATTAAACAAATGGGAGTTACAAAGTGTGTTCACATTTGGAGAGGTGATGGAGAAGGGTTGCATCTAGGGCAGCCAAGAGCCAAAACCATTGGAGCGTTTCATCTCAAGGATTAAACCCCCAAATGAAATAAGTTATGGAAGTAACTGGGACGGGAGTTACAAGTGGTACCTTAGGCTGAATTTCATTAGCCAAAGGAGCTTCATTTTTACTCTCTCTCTCTCTCTCTCCCTTAGACGGTTTTCATCTCACAAGACAAAGATTATTGGCTGATTTTATCTCATACCAATCAGTCCTTGGTTGATCCTTTCACCAAGACAAAATTTAGCAAAGGAGTTTGGCACCAAGGCTTATCACTCTCATCCAATACCAAAGTTCTCTTTCTCTCTCTCTCTCTCTCTCAAATTTATACCATGGCCAAATTATTCCAAGGAGTTCGCAGCAAGGTCAGTATCGGCCAAAAGAACAAGAAAAAAGGAGAGGCTAGGGAAGTAAAGGACCACGGAAGGAGTCAAAGAACCGAAGGAGTCGCGGTATTGGTAAGTGCAACATAACCTTTGTTGAATAAAATGGATTGAGGATTATGATCCGGCCATTACATGGACGAATTTACCAAAGGTTTAGATCAACGATTATACTGTCTAAAAATGGCAAAACATGGACCATAGGGTTCGGCCACTTGGGATGGCCGAACCCCATGAAAAGATTTTGTAATTTTTATGGTTTGATAGATAAAAACTATACCACGTTTTGAAGGTTTAAAGGGATTTTTAAATGGAGATAAGTTTACTGTTTTGGAGAGGCTATGGCATGGCTGAATCATGTTGATGCTATGGCTAAGTTACTGATCAAAACCATGGACAAATATTGGAGGGTTTGCATCAAGAAAACCATAGGGTTCGGCTAAGTGTATGGCCGAACCCCATGGACTGTTTTTATGGATTAATTAGGGAAAGATCATGGTTGGAAATTATGGATGATGATATGATTATCTATGGACTTAGTGTAAGTAAATAACCAACCATGGTAGATGATGGAATATGGGATAAAAATCCATAGGATGAGGTTCGGCCATGTAGTATGGCCGAACCCCATCAATGATCATTTGGTGGACTTAGTGCTAAGTTATAATGTAATTGGAGATGGGTTAATGAAGGATTTAAAGGACAAAAACAAAGTGGTGAGGTTTGGCCATGTTGTATGGCCGAACCCCACCAAGGTGGATTAATTATGGTTATTGGTTTTTAAGTAAAAATTGAACAAGGTTTAGTATAGTGGCATTATGGTAAATATGGATGAAATGATCAAAGATGAAATGACCAAAGGATTTGAAATATGGGCCAAAACCAAAGTGGTAAGGTTCGGCCATGTTGTATGGCCAAACCATACCAAGGTACATTTGGAGGATTAGGTTATTTGGATAAATAAAAGAGAGACCAAAGTTTAAATGGGTGAGGTTCGGCCATGGGGTATGGCCAAACCCCACAAAGTGGTTTGTGGGACTTAGACTAAGTTGGAATCATATGGTTAAATGTTTGATTTGCTGTTATATAAATAGGGCCACGGGACTTGCTTGAACGGTGTACGAGTTGTGAACAGGTGACGGTTTAAAAGAACACTCAACCTAAGTGAACATTATGTAGGTTTCCTACCTTTTTGTAACCACACCTATATATGATGTTTTATCTAATTTGATGAAAAATGTGCCAAGTTATTATATTTCAAAGTGGTTTTGTATGTTAAGATGTATTTACAAATGGCATGAACACATTGGTATCTCATGCATGGCATGGGGCGATGATTATGGAAACTGGAGGCCACACTCCGTTGGGGCGTCTGAAAGACCACTGTGGGGTACCTTGATGATAAGAATCCCATCAAGAGGAATCCGGAGGCCACACTCCATCGGGGCATCAGAAAGACCACTGTGGGGTACCTTGACGATGAGAATCTTGTCAAGAGGAAGCTATGTATATATGTGATGGGTGGGACTCATTACATGTGCATTTCATACATAGCATTGTTTTTATGAGATTTTGATGAACATGTATTATTCTATTATTTGCATGTTTTGTTACTAACCTTGTGGTAGACCTAATCGGAAACACCTAATGGGCGCATTGATCTAACGCCCTATCTCTATCCTTAGTGGATGAGGCAACAAAGGGGAAGAACGAGGATCGTGATGGAAACCAAGCATAGGCGCTTGGGCTTTAAATGGACTTGGAATTATGGACTTTTTATTTAAGTTATTTGGACAATGTAATTTGATAGTTAGATGTTATTGGCATGTAATAATGTAGTTAACTATTGTTTGGATGGTTTGGTATGAATGTTTAGTTTAAAGCTATGTTAGTAATTTTGGAGATAATGTTTATATGATTTGCTACCTAGAAATGGAAAATGGAGCAGTCTTATGATCTATTATAACCATCAGTTAGACTAAGTAATTTCCGCAAGTTCATTGTACCATGTGTGGATCAGTTCTTATGGACTTAGTTCATACGCACATGGGCTCGGCCAGTTAAGGGTCGGACTTTAGAAGTCCAAACTTAACTCGCGTCGTGACATCCCGCCCCAATCACTTGATTATTGTTATAAAAATAATAAATAAACTCTGATTATTAGAGTGAAACGGGCGGGGTGTTACATATCATGTTATGCTTTATACGTGGTGGACACGGAATACAAAAAGGCTCGAAAGTTTGAACGAGGCTTGCGACCTAATCTAAGAGCCAAAGTCACTATCTTCAAGTTAGCTACTTTGGCAGAAGTGATCAGTCGAGCTAGCATAGCCGAACAAGAGTTGGCAGAGACAGTCAGGTTTGTGGATAACCGACGAGGTCAGAACGAGGGAAGTATTTTCTGCCCGAAGAAGAGATTCAGACCCAACTTTTTGAGACCCTCAGCCTCTACTGGTTCTACTGGAGGTTTTCGTCCCAATCAGCCCTCCACATCAAGGCCAGTCTCTCAGGTTCCTCGAGGTGTTAGCACTTGTTTCTAGTGTGGCCAGCAGGGCCATTTTAAGAGGGAGTGTCCACAGAACAATAGACCTCCTCACTCCAGGAGTTATTTCCGTCCTCCAGCTCGACCAGCTCAATCGTAAGCATCCATAACAGATAACTAGACAGGAAGGGCATTTTTTTCGACAGGATCTGGACGGCTATATACTTTGGTTCCGCCTCTAGAGACAGTGGATCACTTGGTGATTCAAGGTATGGCAGTAGTTGGTAGTTCTTATGCTTTCGCATTATTTGATTCAGGCGCATCCCACTCCTTTATATCTGCTACCTTCATATCTGCTACTGGTACGCTAGTACAACAACTGTCCACTATACTTACTATTGTATCCCCTATTGGAGACACATCACTGGGTCTGATCTGCACTTCCGTAGACATTGAACTTGCTGGTTCAGATTTAAGTTCAACTATCTGGCACTAGAGATGACGGAATACAACATCATATTTGGCATGGATTGGTTGGCTACTTTCCAGGCCGGTATTGACTGTCATCTTCGTAGAGTGATATTTTGGTCACCCGAGGGAAAATGATAAGTGGTACATGCCGACAGACAAAGCATTCCTATGACCAGGAGACTAATGAAGAAATGAACCATCTTGTGTTAAATAGCATCAGATTAGACAAGGCGCAAAAGGCTGAACTACCTGCGGTAGTAAAAGACTACGCAGAGGTATTTCTGACACAACTCCCTCGTTTGCCTCAAGAAATGGAGATTGACTTTGAGATCAAACTTTATCGTGGCACTAGTCATGTATCATTTCCGCATTACCGGATGGCCCCTGCAGAAATGTCTGAGCTGAAGAAACAAATTGACGAGTTGCTCAGACTAGGATGCATCAGGAACAACACTTCATCCTGGGGAGCACCGATATTATTTGTAAAGAATAAGGATGGTACTCTTCGGATGTGTGTGGATTACAGGAAGTTGAATCAGTTAACGATCAGGAACAAGTACCCCCCCTACCTTGAATTGATGACCTGTTCGATCAACTCAGAGGTTCCAACTATTTCTCCAAGATTGATCTGATGTCAGGCTACCATCAAATGCGTGTTAGGGATGAAGACATAGAAAAGACGACTTTCAAAACTCGGTATGGACTGTATGAATATATGGTCATGCTTTTTGGACTCACAAATGCACCAGTTGTGTTCATGGACTTGATGAACAGAATCTTTCGTCCTTATGTGGATAAGTTTGTAATTGTTTTTATTGACGATATCCTGGTTTGTTCCACCAGTCGGGAGGAGCATGCTGAGCACCTGAGGATAATCCTAGACACTCTGAAGATGAATCAGTTTTATGCCAAAGCAAGCAAGTGTGAGTTCTAACTATCTGAGGTCAACTTTTTGGGACATGTCATATCAGCAGAAGGAATAGTCTTGGACCTGGCTAAAGTAGTAGCAGTTAGAGACTGAAAAGCTCTGAAGAATGTGACCGAAATCCGCAGCATTCTGGGACTGGCTGGCTACTATAGGAAGTTTATTATGGACTTCTCCAAGATTACGGCTCCACTCACCCGACTAACCTAGAAAGGAGTCAAATTTGAATGGTCTGATGTGTACAACAGAAGGTTCGAAGACCTGAAATAGAAGCTTACGACTGCTTCTATTCTGATCTTGCCGGAAAGAGGCAAGGGATATGAAGTATATTGTGATGCTTCAGGAGAAGGACTTGGGTGCTCCCTCGCTCAAAGTCATCATGTAGTGGCATACGGTTCAAGGAAACTAAAAATTCATGAACGTAACTATCCCACTCATGATCTGGAATTAGCTGCAGTGGTCTTCACTCTCAAAAGCTGGAGACACTATCTATATGGCGAGAAATTTGAAGTATTTTCGGACCACAAGAGCTTAAAGTATCTGTTCGACCAAAAGGAACTCAATATGAGACAACGCAGATGGATAGAATATCAGCAAAATTATGAGTTTGCACTACGATATCATCCTGGCAACGTGAACAAAGTGGCGGATGCCCTCAGCCGCATGTCACATGCAACTGTGGCCAGTTTGATTATGAAGGAATGGGAAATGCTGACGACCATCTGAGAGTTTAATTTGTACATCAAGGACCGTGGGAGTATATATAATCTAATGGTACGGTCCAGCATGGCTTCCAAGATTGAGCAAGAACAACGAACAGATCCAGAAGTGGAAGAAATATGGGCCAAAAAGTCTACCTATGAGGTCATACCTGAATGGGAATTATGACCTGGACAAGGTTTCTCATTTCGAGGCAGGACATATGTGCCTCAAAGCTACAGAAAAGAGTTGTTGATCGAAGCTCATCAAACAAAACTCTCTATTCATCCGGGCAGCACCAAAATGTACCATGATCTGGAAAGACATTATTAGCGGCATGGACTCAAAAGAGACGTGGCTGACTTTGTTTCTCATTGCCTTACTTGTCAACAAGTCAAAACAGAACATCAGAAGCCACCAGGATTGCTCAAACCCTTACCAGTGCTGGAACGGAAATGGGAACATATCTCCATGGACTTTGTGACAGGACTGCCAACGTCATCAAAAGCTAACGATGCAATATGGGTTGTGGTGGACCGTCTGAGCAAGTCTGCTCATTTTCTCCCAATTAAGATGTAACACCCCAATTTCTCAATGAAGTGGATAATTACGAAAATGCCCTTGGTTTGTTAAATTAATTATTTTGTGATGTCAAATAAGGAAATGGTGGGGCCCACTTCTCAAATTATGATCTTATGAGCACATTATAAATGTCAAGTTTGATTGGATGGGTAGTGTACATCAAGTGGGTCGAAAATGACTAAATGGGTCAAAGGGCCCAATTGGATCCAATGGGTCATAATGGATGATTTGACCATTGTGTAAGCTCAAATTAAATGGGGTCAAGCTGAACTGATTGGAAATCAAGTAGAACAAAAATAGGTAGGCTTGATGCACAAGTGGAAACCATTTAAAAGTGGCAAAATCAGCCCATTAATGGGTCATGTTGTCAAAACGGGTCAAGGAATTAATTGGGGACCCAATGGGTCGGGTTGACTATGTTGACCACGGATGACCATGTGGGCCCTCAATTGAACTCAAATGTGAATTAGTTCAGCTTGAGTTGGACTGATTTGGAGTGAGTTTTAATTAAGAATAGAGTTGACTCAAATATGGTGCATTAAATGTGTTGAGTTGGATGAGTTGAGGTGGAATAAAAAGATCATGAGTCAAGTGAGTCAACAAGAAGTGGAAAGGTGTTTTTAATCACACACATCTCTTGGGGAATCAATCATAGCCATTGGGATGAAGAGGTGCCTTGGCAAAGCCAAGGGACACCAAGGTTGAGCGGCATCATGCATCTCATGAGATGCATGTGTTAAACATGAAAGGATGCAATGTTTGGGTGAAGGGGTGTCTTGGATGGCACCCAATACCCCATCGTTTTTGCCAAGGATTAATGAGGATTAAAGAGGGAGGCTTGGTTGATTTAACAAAAGGATAAACAATCACCATTTGACCGAATTTACCTTAAAGAAAAGCTTAGAAATTCATCCATCTTCCCCTCTCAACAACACCATCTCTTGGCCAAACCAGTTGATGTGTTTCACCATAAGATCAAGCACCATTTCGGCAAGGGATTAAGGAAGAAGGAAAGAAAGGAAGAAAGAGGGAAGGAGCAAAGGAAATTGGTAAGTTTTACTTAAGTGTTCAAGTTAAACAAGTTGTAAGAAAAGGGTATGATTTGGGCTATCATTTGGCCGAATGCATCAAGGATTAGACCTTAGATGGAAGTTCATAAATAAGATGAAAATTTGATCATTAGGTTCGGCCATTGGTGATGGCCGAACCCCATGAAAAGAATGGGTTAAATTGGATGGTTTTTTTATGACAAAACCATGGACTGTTTTTTATACTAAGCTAGATTATTTACATGTTTTGAAAAGCTTTAAAATCATGATTTTGAGTGTCATATGTTGGGCTATGGATTGACCGATTACATCAGGGAATTTAGCCTTGGATTAGATGGCTTAAAAGGATAAAAAGTATTTCATTGGGTTCGGCCATCTTGGTTGGCCGAACCCCATGAAAAAGTGTGGATTTGTTTGATGTTCTTAAAGGTCAAAAACCATGTCAAGCCATGCTGATTTTTACACATGTTAATTGGCTCATTTTGTGGCCGAGTTAACTAGGGATGTAAAGTGTGTTGATAAGGTCTAAAGGATGGAAATTTAGAACATGGAATTCGGCCACTTTGGAAGGCCGAACCCCATGGAAATAATTGGTTGATTTTGATGGTTTTTGGAATTTAAAACCATGCAAGTGTGGGACTGTTTTTAGATGTTTTCATTAGAACTAAAATGCATGTTTTAAAAAGGTTAAAACATGGATATGGAAGCCTTATTTAGATCTAGATGAATGATTAAGAGGTTCAAAACCAAAGGTCATAGAGTTCGGCCAATGAGCGTGGCCGAACCCCATGAAGTTGGGTTGTTTATTGGATGATTTTTAAATGGTAAAACTCGGTAATAATATGCTGTTTATTACATGGTTATTGAAACGTAAAAGTATGCTTATGAGGATCAAGTCATGGACATAGAGTTCGGCCACCTTGGAGGGCCGAACCCCATGAAAGTATTTGATTGTTTTGTGAGATAAAAACCATATAAGATTATGGTGTTTTTAGGGAATTAAATGAATATATGTTTTACTGTTTTTGGTTGGTCAATATATGGCTGAACCATGTATTGTTCATGGTTGAAACAGCATGTTAAAACCGTGAGTAATCATGGTGAATATTGAACCAAGTGAACCATAGAGTTCGGCCATGGGTATGGCCGAACTCCATGGACTATGGTATGGGTTAAATGGACTAAGGTTATGGTTAGTATTTGTTATTGCTTCCATGATTGTATAAAGGGGTTAAAATATCCCAATGGAGAACCATTTGGTGATGGATAAAAAGGGATTACAAGGTTCGGCCATGTAAAGGGCCGAACCCCATAATGTGATCTAAGGTGGAATGATCATAGGTATGGTTGTATGGACCCAAAACAAATGGGTATGGTTCAGCCATGCTGTATGGCCGAATCCTACCAAGGTATTTTGTAGAATTTGATGCTTAATAGGGATTAAACGAATGGGAGACCAAAGGATAAACAGGTGTGGTTCGGCCATGGGTATGGCCGAACCCCACATAGTGCATTTTTGGGACTTAGACCATGTTGGAATACATAATGAATGTTTAATTTGCTGCTATGAAAATAAGGTATCGAGACTTGCGAGAATGGCGTACGAGTTGTGAGCGGCTGACGATTAAGAAAGATCAAATACTGAAGTAAAACTTCAGTAGGTTTCCTACCTACTTGTAACCACATTTACACATGTTTTCATGATGGTTTTTATGAGATATTGTCATACTATTATTTATTATATTTTGAAAGATGAGTTATGTATTTACAAATGACATACAATGCATTGGCATCTCATGCATGGACATGAGATGATGATTGAGGATATGCTGTGTTGCAATTATGAGTTACCGTCCTCCTTAGGCGATGAGAGTCCCGCCAGGAGGAGTAACATGATGATAAGTGTCACATTGGTCTCCTTAGGCGATGAGAGTCCCTCCAGGAGGACTAATATGTGATATGAGACAAGTCTCAAGTGATGGCTATATGTATGTGTGATGGGGTGGGGATCATTACATTTGCATACATACTTAGCATGTTTTTATATGTTTTTGATAATCAGATATTTGATATATGCATGATTTATAAGCTAACCTTGTGGTAGCCCTGATCGGGAACCTACTGGGCGCGTTGATCTAACGCCCTAATTCTATCCTTAGAGGATAATGCAGGAACAAGGAAACGGAAAGAGAAGGTCGATGACCGGGAGGGGAGCCAAGCCTAAGCGCTTGATTGTTGAACTGGACTTCTTTATTACTGTCATTTGAATTATATTTTGTGGACATGTAATAAGTTGATACTTTGATATGGTTCGATTAGGTTATTAACTATGGATGGTTGTTTTATGTTAATTATTAATTGAGACTGTTACTTGCTATCTATTCAATCTATTTCCGCAGTTAGTCTAGTTTATTCCGCAAGTCATTGTTTAGTTCCATGTGTGTATTATCTATCATGGTCTAGTCCATGTACACATGGGTGGCCAGTTAAGGTTCAGACTTGAGTAGTCTGAACTTAACTCGCGTTGTGACGTCTCTCCGCCCTTGTCCGGTGTACTTTAAAAAAAAAAAATCGACTCTGATTTTATCTCGGAAAGGGCAGGGCGTTACAGTTGGTATCAGAGCGAAACGGGAAGTTGAATCATCGAAGTAAGATTAAGACGGTTTCATGTCTCGCTGACAGATAAGAATCCCAACAGACCGACTCTTTGGAGTCCGCTGCCTGGGGGCCGGATTAATTTACTTTGAGTGACTCAGACTGAACAATCAATCTGAGGACGACAATGAAAGATAGCAAAGTAAAATACAATCATCATAACTGGATATATCAAACATAGCAAAGTAGGATGCACTCCCCTGAAATTCCCACACTGAGAAACAAACAACAGGAATTTAGAGATTTCCCCAGAAACAAAAGAACACAAAGAGTGATGATTTGGTAATCTTCCCTAACAAAGTACATGATATTATGTATGACCAGATTCCCCTGAAAACCAAGAGTGGTTTATTTAGAATTGTTGTTGAATATTCTTGTGTTCTATTGATATGATACAGATATGTCGAGTAACGTGGAGTACTCGGAGTGGTACAGCGGAACCCCTAGCAATCCCATAGATTTGGTGTCTGCTTCCAACATCCCAACGTGGAAGCTAACGTGGACTTTCAGGAGGGACCTCCCGAGGAGGAGGAATGGAAACTAGCACCATTGGAGGAATTGAACGTAGCACCATTAGAGGAGTTGAACCTATCACCATTACCGGATTATCGTCTGGAAGATATTCCTTGGATAATGGAACCTTTCGAGGAAATTGAGGAGGACCTAGCATTTCTTCTGGAGGATCCTATGGAAGATGTTCTTATAATACTGGAATCTTTTTAGGAGGTAGATCCCTACGATACATGTGAGTTGTGCAACCAGGACGAGCACAACTGTAGGTATTGTCCTCATCCTCTAGGCGTTGTTTGCCCGGTTTGTGGACTGCATGGGCATGGGGAGGTGAGGACTAATTGTCGGAGACTCGGCACTTGGACTTATATGCCCGGCGGTTAACACTGAATTAGCTGGACTCAGATTTGAGTTCAACTATCTAGTGCTGGACATGTCTGAGTATGATATAATATTCGGCATGGATTGGTTGGCTAAGTTTCATGCCAACATCGACTGTTATCGCCGAAGAGTGACATTTTGGTCACCCGAGGGCAAACAATACGTAGTTCGTACAGACAGACATAGTGGTTTGCAGTAAGGGTTGAACCACGTGGTATTGAATAATAGCACCATAAATAAAGCTCCAGTTACTGAACTTCCGGCAATTGTAAAAGAATTTGCGGATGTGTTTCCAAAGGAACTCCCTGGTTTACCACCTATGAGGGAGATTAACTTCGAAATCAAGTTGTACCCGGGCATTGCACCAGTGTCGTTACCACACTACCGGATCGTCCCAGCAGAGATGTCGGAGCTAAAGAAGCAGATTGATGAACTGCTTAGGCTGGGTTGCATCCGGCACAGGACATCGTCATGGGGAGCACCAGTATTGTTTGTGAAGAAGAAGGATAGTTCACTTCGAATGTGTGTTGATTATCGGAAGCTAAATCAGCTAACAGTCCGGAACAAGTACCCTCTACCCAGGATCGATGATTTATTCGATCAACTGAGGGGTTCTAGCCATTTTTCAAAGATTGGTTTGATGTCTGGTTATCATCAAATACGGGTTAGGGAGGAAGATATAAAGAAGACAGCTTTTCGGACGCGGTATGGACTGTTCGAGTTTGTAGTCATGCCATTTGGACTCACAAATGCGCCGGCTGTGTTCATGGACTTAATGAACAGGATCTTCCGTCCATATTTGGATCAGTTTGTAATCGTGTTCATTGATGATATTCTAATTTATTCCAAGAGTCAGGAAGATCATGCAGAGCATCTACGGATAGTTTTGAATACTTTGAGGCAGAATAAACTGTATGCCAAGGCCAGTAAGTGTGAGTTCTGGCTATCTCAAGTAAATTTCTTGGGACATGTTATATCTGAGGAAGGAATAGCCGTGGATCCGGCTAAGGTGGCGGCAGTAAAAGACTGGAAAGAGCCAAAGAATGTAACCGAAATCCGCAGTTTCTTGGGATTGGCAGGTTATTATCGAAAATTTATCATGGATTTTTCCAAAATAGCGTCTTCGTTGACTCGACTCACTCAGAAAGGAGTCAAGTATGAATGGACAGATCAGTGTAACGGGAGATTTGAAACGTTAAAAGAGAAACCTACAAGAACTCCTGTTTTAATTTTGCCGCCGGAAAAGAGGCAAAGGTTATGAAGTACAATGCGATGCTTCAGGAGGAGGACTAGGGTGTTCACTCATGCAAAATCACCGTGTGGTGGCCTACGAGTCAAGACAGTTAAAAATACATGAACGTCCTTGTCTTACACATGATCTGGAGCTAGCTGCAGTGGTCTTCGCACTCAAAAGTTGGAGACACTACCTCTACGGCGAAAAATTTGAGGTATTTTCTGATCATAAGAGTTTGAAATATTTATTTGATCAAAAGGAGCTCAATTTGAGGCAGCATAGATGGATGGAGTATCTGGCGGATTACGAATTTGAGCTTCGATACCATCCAGGCAAAGCAAACAAGGTGGCGGATGCCCTCAGCCGCCTATCACATGCATCGGTAGCATGCTTGATTAGAACAGAATGGGAGATGTTGCACACCATTCGAGAGTGCAATCTTTATATCAACAACCATGGGAGTATGTATAATTTGGTCATACTGTCCAATATAGTCACCAAGATTGAACAAGAACAAAGAGCAGATCTAGAAATGGAGGAGATATGGGGCCAAGATGTCCACTGGCGTAGACATACCGGAATGGGAATTACGACCAGGACAAGGTGTTTTATTCTGAGGAAAAGTATATGTGCCAACGAGTTGTAGGAAAGAGCTACTGGTTGAGGCACATCAATCCAAGCTCTCCATTCATCCGGGCAGTACCAAAATTTATCACGATCTGAAAAGGCATTATTGGTGGCACGGACTTAAAAGGGATGTGGCAGAATTCGTGGCACATTGTATAACTTGTCAGTAAGTTAAGACTGAGCATCAAAAGCCACTAGGGTTACTCAAACCCTTATCAGTGCCAGAATGGAAATGGGAGCACATTTCCATGGATTTTGTGACCGGGTTGCCGAGATCCTCAAAGGGCAATGACGCCATATGGGTCGTAGTCGACCGGTTGACCAAGTCCTCACATTTCATTCCTATCAAGATTACGGATTCATCTGAGACGTTGGGTCGGCGGTACATCAAGGAAATTATTCGGTTTCATGGCATTCCACGAACTATAGTATCTGACAGAGATGGCCGGTTTACCGGCAGAGTGTGGCAAAGCATGCAGTCAGCCATGGGGACAGATTTATTAATTAGCACCGTTTTCCATCCACAGACTGATGGACAGTCAGAAAGGACGATACAAACCTTGGAAGACATACTGAGAGCATGCATGTTAGATTTCAAGGGCAGATGGAAGGACCACTTGCCACTGGTGGAGTTCTCGTATAACAACAGCTATCAGGCAAGCATTCAGATGGCTTCATACGAGGCCTTATATGGTAGGCCTTGTAGATCACCAGTGTGCTGGACAGAGGCTGGTGAGCCTGCATTGATTAGACCGGAACTAGTCGCAGAGACTACCGCACAAATTAAGTTGATACGTCAACACTTATTGACTGCACAGAGTCGGCAGAAGAGTTACGCTGACAAAAAAAGAATTTTGGAATTTGAAGTGGGAGACATGGTATTTTTAAAGGTTTCGCCACGGAATGGACATATGAAGTTCGAAAAGAAAGGAAAGCTGTCACCAAGGTTTGTGGGAGCGTTTTCCATCATGAGAAGAGTGGGGGATGTGGCTTATCAGATGGCACTCCCTTCACAGTTAGCATATTTACACGATGTGTTTCACGTGTCGATGCTAAGGAAGTATAATCCGGATCCGTCCCATGTTTTGAATGTTTGGGATATTGAAGTGCAAAGCGACGTGACGTACGTCGAGAAGCCGGTCAGGATAGTGGAGACAGAACAAAGGGTGTTGCAAAATAGAGCGATTCAGTTCGTAAAAGTGGTATGGGACCGACATGCTGATGAAAAGGCCACATGGGAACTTGAATCGGAGATGAGAACAGCTCACCACGAATTATTTATGTAATTTACTTTGAAAACCCTACTTCGCTCGATTTTCGGGACGAAAATTTTAAAAAGAGGGTTATATTGTAACACCCCAATTTCTCAATGAAGTGGATAATTATGAAAATGCCCCTGGTTTGTTAAATTAATTATTTTGTGATGTCAAATAAGGAAATTGTGTGGCCCATTGCTCAAATTAAGATCATATGAGCACATTATAAATGTCAAGTTTGATTGGATGGGTAGTGTACATCAATTGGGTCGAAAATGGCTAAATGGGTCAAAGGGCCCAATTGCGCCCAATGGGTCATAATGAATGATTTGACCATTGTGTAAGCTCAAATTAAATGGGGTCAAGCTGAACTGATTGGAAATCAAGTGGACCAAAAATGGATAGGCTTGATGCACTAGTGGAAACCATATAAAAATGGCAAAATCAGCCCATTAATGGGTCATGCTGTCAAAACGGGTCAAGGAATTAACTGGGGACCCAATGGGTTGGGTTGACTATGTTGACCACGGATGACCTTGTGGGCCCACAATTGAACTCAAGTGTGAATTAGTTCAGCTTGAGTTGGACTGATTTGGAGTGAGTTTTAATTAAGAATAGAGTTGACTCAAATATGGTGCATTAAATGTGTTGAGTTGGATGAGTTGAGTTGGAATAAAAAGATCATGAGTCAAGTGAGTCAAGAGGAAGTGGAAAGGTGTTTTTAATCTCACACAACACTTGGGGAATCAATCATAGCCGTTGGAATGAAGAGGTGCCTTGGCAAAGCCAAGGGACACCAAGGTTGGGCGGCATCATGCATCTCATGAGATGCATGTGTTAAACATGAAAGGATGCAACATTTGGGTGGAGGGGTGTCTTGGATGGCACCCAATACCCCATCGTTTTTGCCAAGGATTAATGAGGATTAAATAGGGAGGCTTGGTTGATTTAACAAAAGGATAAACAACCACTATTTGGCCGAATTTACCTTAAAGAAAAGCTTAGAAATTCATCCCTCTTCCCCTCTCAACAACACCATCTCTTGGCCGAACCAGTTGTTGTGTTTCACCATAAGATCAAGCACCATTTCGGCAAGGGATTAAGGAAGAAGGAAAGAAAGGAAGCAAGAGGGAAGGAGCAAAGGAAATTGGTAAGTTTTTCTTAAGTGTTGAAGTTAAACAAGTTGTAAGAAAAGGGTTTGATTTGGGCTATCATTTGGCCGAATGCATCAAGGATTAGACCTTAGATGGAAGTTCATAAATAAGATGGAAATTTGATCATTAGGTTCGGCCATTGGGGATGGCCGAACCCCATGAAAAGAATGGGTTAAATAGGATGGTTTTGTAGGACAAAACCATGGACTGTTTTTTATACTAAGCTAGATTATTTACATGTACTGAAAAGCTCTAAAATCATGATTTTGAGTGTCATATGTTGGGCTATGGATTGACCGATTACATCAAGGAATTTAGCCTTGGATTAGATGGCTTAAAAGGATAAAAAGTATTTCATTGGGTTCGGCCATCTTGGTTGGCCGAACCCCATGAAAAAGTGTGGATTTGTTTGATGTTCTTAAGGGTCAAAAAACATGTCAAGCCATGCTGATTTTTACACATGTTAATTGGGTCATTTTGTGGCCGAGTTAAGTAAGGACGTAAAGTGTGTTGATAAGGTCTAAAGGATGGAAATTTTGAACATGGAGTTCGACCACTTTGGATGGCCGAACCCCATGGAAATAATTGGTTGATTTTGATGGTATTTGGAATTTAAAACCATGCAAGTGTGGGACTGTTTTTAGATGTTTTCATTAGAACTAAAATGCATGTTTTAAAAAGGTTAAAACATGGATATGGAAGTCTTATTTAGATCTAGATGAATGATTAAGAGGTTCAAAACCAAAGGTCATAGAGTTCGGCCAATAAGCATGGCCGAACCCCATGAAGTTGGGTTGTTTATTGGATGATTTTTAAATGGTAAAACTCGGTAATAATATGCTGTTTATTACATGGTTATTGAAACGTAAAAGTATGCTTATGAGGATCAAGTCATGGACATAGAGTTCGGCCACCTTGGAGGGCCGAACCCCATGAAAGTATTTGATTGTTTTGTGAGATAAAAACCATATAAGATTATGGTGTTTTTAGGGAATTAAATGAATATATGTTTTACTGTTTTTGGTTGGTCAATATATGGCTGAACCATGTATTGTTCATGGTTGAAACAGCATGTTAAAACCGTGAGTAATCATGGTGAATATTGAACCAAGTGAACCATAGAGTTCGGCCATGGGTATGGCCGAACTCCATGGACTATGGTATGGGTTAAATGGACTAAGGTTATGGTTAGTATTTGTTATTGCTTCCATGATTGTATAAAGGGGTTAAAATATCCCAATGGAGAACCATTTGGTGATGGATAAAAAGGGATTACAAGGTTCGGCCATGTAAAGGGCCGAACCCCATAATGTGATCAAAGGTGGAATGATCATAGGTATGGTTGTATGGACCCAAAACAAATGTGTATGGTTCGGCCATGCTGTATGGCCGAACCTTACCAAGGTATTTTGTAGAATTTGATGCTTAATAGGGATTAAACGAATAGGAGACCAAAGGATAAATAGGTGAGGTTCGGCCATGTGTATGGCTGAACCCCACATAGTGCATTTTTGGGACTTAGACCATGTTGGAAATACATAATGAATGTTTAATTTGCTGCCATGAAAATAAGGTATCGAGACTTGCGAGAACGGCATACGAGTCATGAGCGGCTGGCGATTAAGAAAGATCAAATATTGAAGTGAATCTTCAGTAGGTTTCCTACCTACTTGTAACCACATTCACACATGTTTTCATGATTGCTTTTATGAGATATTGTCATACTATTGTTTATTATATTTTGAAAGATGAGTTATGTATTTACAAATGACATACAATGCATTGGCATCTCATTCATGGACATGGGATGATGATTGAGGATATGCTGTGTTGCAATTATGAGTTACCGTCCTCCTTAGGCGATGAGAGTCTCGCCAGGAGGAGTAACACGATGATAAGAGTCACATTGGTCTCCTTAGGCGATGAGAGTCCCGCCAGGAGGACTAATATGTGATATGAGACAAGTCTCAAGTGATGGCTATATGTATGTGCGATCGGGTGGGGCTCATTACATTTGCATACATACTTAGCATGTTTTTATATGTTTTTGATAATCAGATATTTGATATATGCATGATTTATAAGTTAACCTTATGGTAGCCCTGATCGGGAACCTACTGGGCGCGTTGATCTAACGCCCTAATTCTATCCTTAGAGGATAATGCAGGAACAAGGAAACGGAATGAGAAGGTCGATGACCGGGAGGGGAGCCAAGCCTAAGCGCTTGATTGTTGAATTGGACTTCTTTATTACTGTCATTTGAATTATATTTTGTGGACATGTAATAAGTTGATACTTTGATATGGTTTGATTAGGTTATTAACTATGGATGGTTGTTTTATGTTAATTATTAATTGACACTGTTACTTGTTATCTATTCAATCTATTTCCGCAGTTAGTCTAGTTTATTCCGCAAGTCATTGTTTAGTTCCATGTGTGTATTATCTATTATGGTCTAGTCCATATACAAATGGGTGGCCAGTTAAGGTTCAGACTTGAGTAGTTTGAACTTAACTCGCGTCGTGACATCTCTCCGCCTTTGTCCTGTGTACTTTAAAAAAAAAATAGACTTTGATTTTATCTCGGAAAGGGCGGGGCATTACAGTTGGTATCAGAGCGAAACGGGAAGCTGAATCATCGATGTAAGATTAAGACAGTTTCATGTCCCACTGACAGATAATAATCCCAACTGACCGATTCTTTGGAGTCCGCTGACTGGGGGCCGGATTAATTTACTTCGAGTGACTCAGACTAAACAATCAATCTGAGAACGACAATGAAAGATAGCAAAGTAAAGTATAGTCATCATAACTAGATATATCAAACATAGCAAAGTAGGATGCACTCCCCTGAAATTCCCACACTGAGAAACAAACAACAGGAATTTAGAGATTTCCCAACAAAAGAACACAAAGAGTGATGATTTGGTAATCTTCCCAAACAAAGTACGTGATATTATGCATGACCAGATTCCCCTGAAAACCAAGAGTGGTTTATTTAGAATTGTTGTTGAATATTCTTGTGTTCTATAGATATGATACAGATATGTCGAGTAACATGGAGTACTCGGAGTGGTATAACGGAACCCCTAGCAATCCCATAGATTTGGTGTCTGCTTCCAACAACCCCAACATGGAAGCTAACGTGGACTTTCAAGAGGGACCTCCCGAGGAGGAGGAATGGAACCTAGCACCATTGGAGGAATTGAACGTAGCACCATTGGAGGAGTTGTACCTAGCACCATTACCGGATTATCTTCTGGAAGATATTCCTTGGATAATGGAAGCTTTCGAGGAAATCGAGGAGGACCTAGCATTTCTTCTGGAGGATCCTATGGAAGATGTTCCTATAATACTAGAATCGGTTGGGGAGGTAGATCCCTACGATACATGTGAGTCGTGCAACCAGGACGAGCACAACTATAGGTATTGTCCTCATCCTCTAGGCATTGTCTGCCCGGTTTGTGGACTGCATGGGCATGGGGATGCGAGGATTAATTGCCCATATATTGGAGGATCTGGGTTAATACCCTGCACGACATGTGAAGTATTGGGGCACATGGCGATGACATGTCCTGATAATCGTTTCAAGTTCGCTGATGATGCAGGATCTTCTACAGAAGACTAGGCTAGGAAGTAGTATGAAGGGATATTAAAAGAGGGTAATTTTGTAAGGGTGCATTTTGTTCTTTATAGGTTTTTGCTTAACCCTACCCACCCTTGTACAAAGATGAATTATGAATTTATATAAAGTATGCGATTTTATGATTTTATGAGGATTTATGGCATTTAATGTATATTGTGATGGAAACTAAGTCTATGATGTTTCAATGAATTAGGAAGAAATGGCGCCACAGAAAAAGATTATAAAGAATCCGAACGGAAAGGAAAAAGTACTGCAAATCGGATTAGGCGAAGGGGCTTCAAAAAGGAAGACCCAACAAGACGGTAAGAAGAAGGAAGAGGTGTTCATAATCACACAACAAGGGAAAGTGGTACCTCAACGTGAGAAGATTGTACATAAGAAGGTGCAATCGGTACATGATCGGGAGCAGTCAATGCATGATGAGGAGAGATCAGTTCATGAAAGATCACGTAATGAGGAAGAATCACATCATTCTCGGCGGGAGGGGGAGGATAGTGACCCTACATATCGACGGGACGAAGAGGAAGATAATGACTCATCACATCAACGAGAAGAAAAAGAGAACAACAACGTGTCTGTACCCTACGTACCTCCTGAACTACACAGTTTGGTGCAAGCTGTAGTTACCTCTTTCCTCCAACAACATATGAATGGAGGTGGAAGCACGAGTGAAACTAATGACCGTAACATGGTCAGAGATTTTCAACAACAGCGCCCACCTTACTTCAAGGGCAGAGAAGGGCCTGTCGGAGTTGAGAACTGGTTGGAAAAGATCTCTCACATACTGACTCTTTTGAATATCAAGAGTCATGTAATGGCCCAGAATTTTTAAATTAATATAAATGTGGATATTATTTATTTTAGTGATGGAAATTAGAAAATTTGTGGATTAGAAGGTAAATGGGCCAAAGTTTGGGCAAAGGCCCAAGTATGGCCCAATGGATTATGGAGTTGATTTAAATTCATTTAAAGGGGCAATGAGGGTTAAATGGGTCAAGAATGGTCAAATTGGGTCAAATACCCATTTGGGACCCAATGGGTCAAGATGGTTAAGCTCTAAGGTAAATGGGTAAGATGGAAGTGTAATTGGGCCATGGGCCCAATGGTGATTCATTTAGAATGAATGGAATGAAATTTAAATTACCTAAGTTATTTGGAATTAAACCAAGGTGATGTGGCCAAGTGGGACCCACCTCCACCTCACCAAGTGAGGTGGCGTGTGGACCCAAGGTTTGGTGGGGCCGACCACCATGGTTGAATTGGTCAACCATGGGTGGATGTATAAGGTAATTTAAGTAAATGAGAATTAAAGTAACCAAAATATCTAAATATTAAATGATTAAAATTATCCAAATGAGGTGGTCAAAGTGGGGTCAAAAGGTGAAAACCAAATCACCTCATCCCAAACTCAAAAAAATAAAACACGTTGGGACTTAGGGGGATGGTACAATGGCTTTTAGAAATGGTTTTTATATTGGTGATAACCCATGGTTTGATAATTGGTCATGACCAAGTGAAGAGATTTATGTTATGACATATAATGGGTGATGATGTAAACGCTTCATGAAGGGGTATAAGAGGTTCTCATGTGAATAAAGTGCCATTTGAGAGATGTTGGATAAACAATGTACTTCTCCGGTATTCCCAATTTGAATAACAGACAATAGGAATTTAGAGATTCCCCCCTCCAGAAACAAAGGAAAAACAAGTGTGCTTATTTGGCAATTTCCCTAAACAAAATACATTGTGATATACATAAGAAATTCCCCAAAACCGAGACTGGTTTTATTGGAAATTGCAGTTGATGATTTTTGGGTTCTATTGTATTCTATGAATACAGGTATGTCAAATGAAGGGGAATGTATGGAATTATGGGATAAGGGAACCCCTAACTGTCTCATAGATTTGGTGTCTGCTTCCAGCATAGAAGTTAGCATGGACATTCAGGAGGGACCTCCCGAGGAAGATGAAGAGGATTTAGCATCTCTTTCTGAAGAGAATGTGGAAGACTTTCTGATGATAAGATAGTCGGTAGGGGAATTGGAACCCAGTTATATGTGCGAGTTGTGTAACCAGGTTGGGCACAACTGCACATATTGCCCCTACCCTCTTGAAGTGGTATACCCGATTTGTGGACTACATGGACACGGGAAAAAGAGATTAACCGTCCTTATATTGGAAAATAATTAATGATTTTGGGGTTTTAAATGAAGGAAATAAGTGTGATATTAAATTGCACAAGCATACTTGTATTGTGAGTGCATATGAATATACATGTGTTGAATTCTTATTGTTGAGTGTATGAGGTGATGAAATGTGGAAAGATTAATAGTTATGATCATTCTAATTAAGTGAGGAAAGAGTATGTAAAAAAATGTACAATGATGAACTGCATGCATCAAATGAGGATAAGAGGCATGAACTTTTGATGTGGGGTATATGTTGCATATGCTTATGAGTGAGGTAAATGTGAATAAAAAGGGTGGGGAGTATTTGTTAATGTGATGTATGGGTATACTTAGGGGATCTAATGTAATAACCTTATAAGTGATTAATAAAGAGTAGGGTGGCCGAATTTTAAGACTTATGGGATTAAAAGGTTTAATAGATGACATGGGACCCACAAAACCTAAATAGTGACCGGTTTTTCATATGGGCTTAGGAATGGTTAAAACTTGAACTGATTTAGAAATTTAATAAGGTATTAGATATCCCGGGCAGTACGCATGACGGTAGCTAGACTATCGGACGAAAACGAAACGCAGACGCTAGTCGGTATTCAGTAGGATTCTAACCTTTTTGTAAGCCATGGATTGAGTGATGGTTGCTTTGAATTATCTTGGAAATTATATGGGTTGTTTTAATATTGGTTTTGAATTATGTAGTATATAGGGGTTTTTACTTGATTTACTCTGGTAAGCATATAATTCGTTAAAAACGGATTTTTAAAGCTATGATGTGTTTATTGAGGCTTTACTTGATCTACTTTTGATAATCAAGTCATATGTTTGATTGATGGGATTTTTTTAAATGTCATGGTTGTTATTATATTCATTACATGGCATATGGCACCTACATCTCATGCATGGCATGGGAGGGATATGGCAGGGGAAGGATGAAATGAAACCGGAGTCCATGCTTCGTCGGGGCGACCGAGAACAGGCATGGGGACACCTTGACGAGGCTTTGCCGTCAAGGGGGATATTTTACGATTGGATCATATCTTGATAAGGTTTTTCCATCAAGAGGGTCACGGCACGATGATGGTATGGATTATATTTTGAACATTATGTATGGATGAAAAAGGGGCATTGTACAATGATGATGAGATTGATGGGTGGGATTCATGACATAAAACACCCATTGCATTACATTGTACCAAATGGCATGATTTTGATATAATATTTTTATGTGCATTGTTATCACTAATCCATGTGTTAGCCCTACTCGGAGTCCTACTGGGCGCGTTGTCTAACGCCCTACTTCTACCCTAACTGATGACGCAGGAGGGGGCGAAGTGGAAGGACGAGACGGGAGCCAAGCTAAGGAGCTTCGAAAGGAGTGCTAGATAGTTACTAATGTTTATTTTGGATAATGTAATTTGAAATAGTTTAGTTTGTCGGAAATGTAATATTTTAGACTTATTGCTATGTTTTGAATTTAGTGGTAAACATATGAAGTTATGGCATTTTGGTCATTAAATGATGAAATCTTCCCTGCTATTTAGAAAAGAAAATTTGGTAGGATAGTCTGTAATGTCTTTCCGCATTTAATGTAACTTTTTGTGAGCTTTCTTCTACGGGTAAACTATTCTTTGTGGACTCCGTTCCACGCACCCGTAGGGTTGGCCAGTTAAGGGCCGGGCTTTAGAAGCTCGGACTTAACTCGCGTCGTGATGTCCGCGCCCTTTGTCACTTTAAAAAAAAAAAAATAGACTGATTTCGGTGAAAAGGGGCGGGCGTTACAAGTCATGCTCACAAAATTCTATTGACCACGTCACAGCTGATAGATGACGCTGCTAAATGGTGGAAAATAGTGGAGAAACAGCAGGCACTTGTGCCAGAAGTAGAAAGGATTTCTATGACCAGGGAGCTGTAACACCCCAATTTCTCAATGAAGTGGATAATTACGAAAATGCCCCTGATGTGTTAAATTAATTATTTTGTGATGTTAAGTAAGGAAATGGTGGGGCCCATTGCTCAGATTAAGATCATATGAGAACATTATGAATATCAAGTTTGATTGGATGGGTAATATATCTAATTGGGTTAAAAATGGCTAAATGGGTCAAAGGGCCCAAATGGGACCCACCGGGTCTTACTGGATTATTTGACCATTTTGTGAACTTAAATTAAATGGGGTTAGGCTGATTTGATTGGAAATCAAGTGGAGGAAAAATGGGTAGGCCTGATCCACATGTAAAAACCAATTACAAATGACCAAAATACCCATAATTGGGTCATGGAGTCAAAAACGGGTCAAGGAGCTAAAGGTGGACCCAACGGGTCGGGTTGACTTTGTTGACCAAAACCGACCATGTGGGCCCACAAATGAGTTCAATGGTGAGTTAAATCAGGTTAAGTGGAACTGATTTTATTTAATTTGAATTAAGAATGAGTTGACTCAAATGCATTAAATGATTGTCAATTAATGAGGTGAGTTGGACATGTGAGTTGGACATGTGACTTGGACATGTGAGTTGGGTGAGTCAAAATGGAAGTCAATGGGACTGTAAATCAGTGAGTTTAGAGGGAATATGAATGGGAGGTGATGCTTGGGGAGTTGGGAGGCTGCATTGGCAGGTGCCAAGAGGTGCTTTGGATAGCACCCAAGACCCATCGTTTTTGGTAAGAATTGATGAGGGAATGGAGGGGTCTTGGGGGCTGAAGTACTAAAGGAAAACAATCACCAAGGTTAGCCGATTTTTGTCATTGCAAACCCAAGTTTTTCCCATCTCTCTCTCCCTCTCTCCAATTCATTTTTCTTGGCTGGAATAGCAGAGGTTTTGGCACCAGTTATTCAAGCTTAAACCAGCAAGGAATTAAAGAAGAAAGGAAGAAATAAAAGGGAGGAAGCAAGGATTTTAGGCAAAGCAAGTTTGGTAAGTATTTATGTGATATTTTGGTTTAATAACATGGAACAAATGGGGTGTGTATTGGGCCATGGTTATGGCCGAATACACCAAGGTTTTAACCTTGATTTATAGAAGTTTTAAAATGGTAAAGATGACCATTGGGCTCAGCCACCATGGAGGGCCGAACCCCATGTAAAAGATTGCTTGGTTTTCAGGTTTTGAAACATGAAAACCATGGGTTTTATGGACTGTTTTTGGGTTTGATTTAAGATTCAAATGCATGTTTTAGAAAGGGTTAAAAATATGGATCTGAAAGACATAAGGACTGAAGGTATCATGGGTTTAAAACAGTGGTTTAAAACTAATAAAATGGACCATTGGGATCGGCCATCTTGGATGGCCGAATCCCATGAAGTATGAGGGTCATCTAGACAAAGAGATGAACTTATTTGGATGGTTCCTAAGAAGTATAAATGCAGCAATGTTATATTGATATTGTATGTTTAAATAACACCTAAAACATGTCTGAAAGACCAAAACATGGACATAGGGTTCGACCACCTTGGATGGCCGAACCCCATGTAAGTTTTTGATGATTTTGGTGAGTTAAAAACCATATGAAGATAGGGTGTTCTTATGGCAATAAATGGATTAACATGTTACTGTTTGGTGGATTATTATACGGCTGAACCATGTTTAATTGATGGTTGAGTTAGCATGATTAAACCATGAGTGATCATGATGATGATTGGATCAAGTGAACCCTAGGGTTCGGCTATGAGTATGGTCGAACCCCATGGGGCTGTTTTGAAATAAATGGGTTGTTTTGGATGGGAGTTTATGATTGTTTTAATTAAGGAATCATACATGATAAGTTATGGACTATGTGTAAGAAAATAATCAGCCATTGTTTATGATGAAAGAAGAGACAAAATCAGTATGGTGAGGTTCGGCCATGTAGTATGGCCGAACCCCACTAGTGGTCATTTAGTAGACCTAGTGGCTAACTTGTAATTTGATTGGTTAAAAATCAAAATGAGGATTGATGTGTGAAAGGTGTAAAGGATTAAAAACAAAGTGGTGAGGTTCGGCCATGTCGTATGACCGAACCCCACTAAGGTGGATTAGCTATGGGATTTGGTCTTTGAACAAAAGTAAGCATTGGTGTAATTCCAATGGCAAAAACCGTAAATACTAGTCAAACGATAAAAATGAATAGAGAAGGATTAAAGGACTTAGGAGAAGGGCCAAACTAAAGTGGTATGGTTCGGCCATGTTGTATGGCCGAACCCTACCAAGATATGTTCATAATATGTAATGTCTAATGAGGATTAAATAAAGGAGAGATCAAATTAAAGTGGGTGATGTTCGGCCATGGGGCATGGCCGAACCCCACAAGATGATTAATGGGGTCTGAACTTGATTAGAAGTCAAGAATATTGAGTATTAACTTGCTGTTATATGGACAAGGTAACGGAACTTGAACGGCGTACGAGTCGTGACCGAGTGAAGCTCAAAAAGGAACGGACACTTAAACAAAGTTTCAGTAGGTTTCCTACCTACTTGTAACCACAGTTTTACCCCAGTTTTATTTATGAGATTCTTCTTTATTTTATGTGATTTCAAATGATATATTATGCATTAACAAATGGCATACAAGTATTGGCATCTCATGCATAGACATGGGATGGTGAATGAGGTTCTACAGTGTTGCAATTTATGAGTTACGTCCTCCTTAGGCGATGAGAGTCCCGCCAGGAAGAGTAACATGATGATCATAGTCACAATGGTCTGCTTAGGCGATAAGAGTCCCGCCGGGAGGACTAATACGTGATATGAATCAAGTCAATGATGAAGAGATGGAAGTGTATTGTGATTTACCTTGTCGGTGCGAGGCAAGTCAAGTGATGGCTATGAAGGTACATGATGGGAGAGACTCATTGCATGTGCATACTTCATAGCATTGTTTTACATGTTTTTACTAATCATGTACTATGATATATATGCATGTTTTATATGCTAATCATGTGGTAGCCCTGATCGGGAACCTACTGGGCGCGTTGATCTAACGCCCTAATTCTATCCTCAGAGGAGAATGCAGGTACAAGGAAAGAGAAAGAAAAGGTCGTTGACCGTGAGGGGAGCCAAGCATAAGCGCTTGAATGTTGGACTGGACTTCTTTTTATTACTGTCATTTGAACTATATTTTGTTGGACATGTAATAAGTCATTACTTGCTATGGTTTGATTAGGTTAATAACTTTGGATAGTTGATTTATGTTAATTAATGTTTGAGACTGCTACCTGCTATCTTGTCATTTTATTCCACATGTTGTTATTAGTTCCATGTGTGATTCATTATCATGGTCTAGTCCATGTACACATGGGTGGCCAGTTAAGGTTCAGACTTGAGTAATCTGAACTTAACTCACGTCGTGACGCTGCCCGCTCTCTTCCGATGTTTATTATTATTTAAAAAAAAAATTAGACTCTGATTTTCTCGGAGAGGGCGGGGCGTTACAGGAGCAATTCTCAACGACATTCTTAGAGCACTATTTCCCGGAGGAAGAGAAGGAACGTCAGATTCAGGCCTTTATGACATTAGTGCAAGGCTCGATGACGGTGGCTGAGTATCACCAAGAATTTCTCAGCCTGTCAATTTATGCATTTTATATTGTGGACACAGAATATCGGAGGCCTCGTAAGTTCGAGCGTGGGTTACGGCCAAACATTAGGGCCAGAGTAACCGTGTTCAAAGCAGCCACGCTGGCGGAGGTGGTCAACAAGCTACCATTGTGGAGCAGGAACTGGCAGAGTTTGTACGAGTTGACAACCGTCGGGCACCGAGAGGGAGGGGTACTTATCAACCCAACAAGAAGTTTCGACCGAACTTCAGCAGACCCTCGCCATCTGTTGGATTTACTAGGGGCTTTCGCCCCAACCAGCCTTCTCAATCTGTAGCAGTCTCTCAGGCATCTAGAGGGATGGGCAACTGTTTCCACTGTGATCAACCAGGTCATTTCAAAAAGGACTGCCCAAAACTCAACAGCCTGTCATACTCCAGAGGGTCATTCCGTCCGCCAGCTAGACTGGTAAACTCCAGAGGAGGCAAAATGCAAAGTCGGGGAGGTCGAGGGCCTAATCCTTCTGGAGCTGGACGAGTGTTTTCTTTAGTACCCCCAGAGGATGAGAATCACTTAGTAATACAAGGTATGGCAGTAGTGAGTAGTTCTTATGCATATGCACTATTTGATTCAGGAGCTTAACATTCCTTCATAGTTGCATCATTTATAACTGCTACCGGTACTTTAGTTCAAAGATTACCCAAAATGCTCACAATTGTGTCCCCTCTCGAAGACTCGGCACTCGGACTTATATGCACGGCGGTTAACACTGAATTAGCTGGACTTAGATTTGAGTTCAACTATCTAGTGCTTGACATGTTTGAGTATGATATAATATTCGGCATGGATTGGTTGGCTAAGTTTCATGCCAACATCGACTGTTATCGCCGAAGAGTGACATTTTGGTCACCCGAGGGCAAACAATACGTAGTTCGTGCAGACAGGCAGAGTGGTTTGCAGGAAGGGCTGAACCACGTGGTATTGAATAATATCACCATAAATAAAGCTCCAGTTACTGAACTTTTGGCAATTGTAAAAGAATTTGCGGATGTGTTTCCAAAGGAACTCCCTGGTTTACCACCTATGAGGGAGATTAACTTCGAGATCAAGTTGTACCCAGGCATTGCACCAGTGTCGTTACCACACTACCGGATGGCACCAGCAGAGATGTCGGAGCTAAAGAAGCAGATTGATGAACTGCTTAGGCTGGGTTGCATCCGGAACAGCACATCGTCATGGGGAGCACCAGTATTGTTTGTGAAGAAGAAGGACGGTTCACTTCGGATGTGTGTTGATTATCGGAAGCTGAATCAGCTAACAGTCCGGAACAAGTACCCTCTACCCAGGATCGATGATTTATTCGATCAACTGAGGGGTTCTAGCCATTTTTCAAAGATTGATTTGATGTCTGGTTTTCATCAAATACGGGTTAGGGAGGAAGATATAGAGAAGACAGCCTTTCGGACGCGGTATGGACTGTTCGAGTTTGTAGTCATGCCATTTGGACTCACAAATGCGCCGGCTGTGTTCATGGACTTAATGAACAGGATCTTCCGTCCATATATGGATCAGTTTGTAATCGTGTTCATTGATGATATTCTAATTTATTCCAAGAGTCAGGAAGATCATGCAGAGCATCTACGGATAGTTTTGAATACTTCGAGGCAGAATAAACTGTATGCCAAGGCCAATAAGTGTGATTTCTGGCTATCTCAAGTAAATTTCTTGGGACATGTTATATCTGAGGAAGGAATAGCAGTGGATCCGGCTAAAGTGGGGGCAGTAAAAGACAGGAAAGCGCCAAAGAATGTAATCGAAATCCGCAGTTTCTTGGGATTGGCGGGTTATTATCGAAAATTTATCATGGATTTTTCCAAAATAGCGTATTCGTTGACTCGACTCACTCAGAAAGGAGTCAAGTATGAGTGGACAGATCAGTGTAACGGGAGATTTGAAACGTTAAAAGAGAAACCTACAAGAGCTCCCGTTTAAATTTTGCCGGAAAGGGGCAAAGGTTATGAAGTACAATGCGATGCTTCAGGAGAAGGACTAGGGTGTTCACTCATGCAAGATCACCGTGTGGTGGCGTACGGGTCAAGACAGTTAAAAATACATGAACGTCTTTATCCTACACATGATCTAGAGCTAGTTGCAGTGGTCTTCGCACTCAAAAGTTGGAGAAACTACCTCTACGGAGAAAAAATTGAGGTATTTTCTGATCATAAGAGTTTGAAATATTTATTTGATCAAAAGGAGCTCAATCTGAGGCAGCGTAGATGGATGGAGTATTTGGCGGATTACGAATTTGAGCTTCGATACCATCCAGGGAAAGCAACAAGGTGGCGGATGCCCTCCGCCGCCTATCACATGCATCGGTAGCATGCTTGATTAGAACAGAATGGGAGATGTTGCACACCATTCGAGAGTTCAATCTTTATATCAACAACTGTGGGGGAGTATGTATAATTTGGTCATATTGTCCAATATAGTCACCAAGATTGAACAAGAACAAAGAGCAGATCTGGAAATGGAGGAGATATGGCCCAAGATGTCCACTGTCGTAGACATACCGGAATGGGAATTACGACCAGGACAAGGTGTTTTATTCCGGGGAAGAGTATATGTGCCAAAAGAGTTGTAGGAAAGAGCTACTGGTTGAGGCACATCAAACCAAGCTCTCCATTCATCCGGGCAGTACCAAAATGTATCACGATCTGAAAAGGCATTATTGTTGGCACGGACTTAAAAGGGATGTGGCGGAATTCGTGGCACATTGTATAACTTGTCAGCAAGTTAAGACTGAGCATCAAAAGCCACCAGGGTAACTCAAACCCTTATCAGTGCCAGAATGGAAATGGGAGCACATTTCCATGGATTTTGTGACCTGATTGCCAAGATCTTCAAAGGGCAATGATGCCATATGGGTTGTGGTAGACTGATTAACCAAGTCCACGCATTTCATTCCTATTAAGATGACGGATTCATCTGAGACGTTGGGTCGGCAATACATCAAGGAAATTATTCGGTTTCATGGCATTCCCCGAAATATAGTATCTGACAGAGATGGCTGGTTTACCGGCAGAGTGTGGCAAAGCATGCAGTCAGCCATTGGGACAGATTTATTGATTAGCACCGCTTTCCATCCACAGACTGATGGACAGTCAGAAAGGACGATACAAACCTTGGAAGACATGCTGAGAGCATACATGTTAGATTTCAAAGGTGGATGGGAGGACCACTTGCCACTGGTGGAGTTCTCGTATAACAACAGCTATCAGGCAAGCCTTCAGATGGCTCCATACGAGGCCTTATATGGTAGGCCTTGTAGATCACCAGTGTGCTGGACAGAAGCTGGTGAGCCTACATTGATTGGACCGGAACTAGTCGCAGAGACTACCGCACAAATTAAGTTGATACGTCAACACTTATTGATTGCACAGAGTCGGCAGAAGAGCTACGCTGACAAAAGAAGAATTCTGGAATTTGAAGTGGGAGACATGGTATTTTTTAAGGTTTCACCACGGAAGGGACATATGAGGTTCGGACAAAAAGGAAAGTTGTCACCAAGGTTTGTGGGACCGTTTTCAATCATTAGAAGAGTGGGGGATGTGGCTTATCAGATAGCACTCCCTTCAAAGTTAGTAGCTTTACACAATGTGTTTCACGTGTCGATGTTAAGGAAGTATAATCCGGATCCGTCCCATGTTTTGAATGTTTAGGATATTGAAGTGCACAGCGACGTGAGGTACGTCGAGAAGCCGGTCAGGATAGTGGAGACCGAACAAAGGGTGTTGCGAAATAGAGCGATTCACTTTGTAAAAGTGGTATGGGACCGACATGGTGATGAAAAGGCCACATGGGAACTTGAATCGGAGATGAGAACAGCTCACCCCGAATTATTTATATAATTTACTTTGAAAACCCTACTTCGCTCGATTTTCGGGACGAAAATTTTAAAAAGAGCGTTATATTGTAACACCCCAATTTCTCAATTAAGTGGATAATTACGAAAATGCCCCTGGTTTGATAAATTAATTATTTTGTGATGTCAAATAAGGAAATTGTGGGGCCCATTTCTCAAATTAAGATCATATGAGCACATTATAAATTTCAAGTTTGATTGGATGAATAGTGTACATCAATTGGGTCGAAAATGGATAAATGGGTCAAAGGGCCCAATTGCACCCAATGGGTCAAATGGATGATTTGACCATTGTGTAAGCTCAAATTAAATGGGGTCAAGCTGAACTGATTGGAAATCAAGTAGAACAAAAACGGGTAGGCTTGATGCACAAGTGGAAACCATTTAAAAGTGGCAAAATCAGCCCATTAATGGGTCATGTTGTCAAAACGGGTCAAGGAATTAATTGGGGACCCAATGGGTCGGGTTGACTATGTTGACCACGGATGACGGTGTGGGCCCTCAATTGAACTCAAGTGTGAATTAGTTCAGCTTGAGTTGGACTGATTTGGAGTGAGTTTTAATTAAGAATAGAGTTGACTCAAATATGGTGCATTAAATATGTTGAGTTGGATGAGTTGAGTTGGAATAAAAAGATCATGAGTCAAGTGAGTCAAAAGGAAGTGGAAAGGTGTTTTTAATCACACACAACTCTTGGGGAATCAATCATAGCCGTTGGAATGAAGAGGTGCCTTGGCAAAGCCAAGGGACACCAAGGTTGGGCGGCATCATGCATCTCATGAGATGCATGTGTTAAACATGAAAGGATGCAATGTTTGGGTGAAGGGGTGTCTTGGATGGCACCCAATACCCCATCGTTTTTGCCAAGGATTAATGAGGATTAAAGAGGGAGGCTTGGTTGATTTAACAAAAGGATAAACAACCACCATTTGGCCGAATTTACCTTAAAGAAAAGCTTAGAAATTCATCCCTCTTCCCCTCTCAACAACACCATCTCTTGGCCGAACCAGTTGCTGTGTTTCACCATAAGATCAAGCACCATTTCGGCAAGGGATTAAGGAAGAAGGAAAGAAAGGAAGCAAAAGGGAAGGAACAAAGGAAATTGGTAAGTTTTTCTTAAGTGTTGAAGTTAAACAAGTTGTAAGAAAAGGGTATGATTTGGGCTAGCATTTGGCCGAATGCATCAAGGATTAGACCTTAGATGGAAGTTCATAAATAAGATGGAAATTTGATCATTAGGTTCGGCCATTGGGGATGGCTGAACCCCATGAAAAGAATGGGTTAAATTGGATGGTTTTTGTAGGACAAAACCATGGATTGTTTTTTATACTAAGCTAGATTATTTACATGTTTTGAAAAGCTCTAAAATCATGATTTTGAGTGTCATATGTTGGGCTATGGATTGACCGATTACATCAGGGAATTTAGCTTTGGATTAGATGGCTTAAAAGGATAAAAAGTATTTCATTAGGTTCGGCCATCTTGGTTGGCCGAACCCCATGAAAAAGTGTGGATTTGTTTGATGTTCTTAAAGGTCAAAAACCATGTCAAGCCATGCTGATTTTTACACATGTTAATTGGGTCATTTTGTGGCCGGATTAAGTAAGGATGTAAAGTGTGTTGATAAGGTCTAAAGGATGGAAATTTAGAACATGGAGTTCGACCACTTTGGATGGCCGAACCCCATGGAAATAATTGGTTGATTTTGATGGTTTTTGGAATTTAAAACCATGCAAGTGTGGGACTGTTTTTAGATGTTTTCATTAGAACTAAAATGCATATTTTAAAAAGGTTAAAACATGGATATGGAAGTCTTATTTAGATCTAGATGAATGATTAAGAGGTTCAAAACCAAAGGTCATAGAGTTCGGCCAATGAGCATGGCCGAACCCCATGAAGTTGGGTTGGTTATTGGATGATTTTTAAATGGTAAAACTCGGTAATAATATGTTGTTTACTACATGGTTAATGAAACGTAAAAGTTTGTTTATGAGGATGAAGTCATGGACATAGAGTTCGGCCACCTTGGAGTGCCGAACCCCATGAAAGTATTTGATGGTTTTGTGAGATAAAAACCATATAAGATTATGGTGTTTTTAGGGAATTAAATGAATATATGTTTACTGTTTTTGGTTGGTCAATATATGGCTGAACCATGTATTGTTCATGGTTGAAATAGCATGTTAAAACCATGAGTAATCATGGTGAATATTGAACCAAGTGAACAATAGAGTTCGGCCATGGGTATGGCCGAACCCCATGGACTATGGTATGGGTTAAATGGACTAAGGTTATGGTTAGTATTTGTTATTGCTTCCATGATTGTATAAAGGGTTTAAAATATCCCAATGGAGAACCATTTGGTGATGGATAAAAAGGGATTACAAGGTTCGGCCATGTAAAGGGCCGAACCCCATAATGTGATCAAAGGTGGAATGATCATCGGTATGGTTGTATGGACCCAAAACAAATGGGTATGGTTCGGCCATGTTGTATGGCCGAACCCTAACAAGGTATTTTGTAGAATTTGATGCCTAATAGGGATTAAACGAATGGGAGACCAAAGGATAAATAGGTGAGGTTCGGCCATGGTATGGCCGAACCCCACATAGTGCATTTTTGGGACTTAGACCATGTTGGAAATACATAATGAATGTTTAATTTGCTGCTATGAAAATAAAGTATCGAGACTTGCGAGAACGGCGTACGAGTCGTGAGCAGCTGACGATTAAGAAAGATCAAATACTGAAGTGAATCTTCAGTAGGTTTCCTACCTACTTGTAACCACATTTACACATGTTTTCATGATGGTTTTTATGAGATATTGTCATACTATTATTTATTATATTTTGAAAGATGAGTTATGTATTTACAAATGACATAAAATGCATTGGCATCTCATGCATGGACAGGGGATGATGATTGAGGATATGCTGTGTTGCAATTATGAGTTACCGTCCTCCTTAGGCGATGAGAGTCCCGTCAAGAGGAGTAACATGATGATAAGAGTCACATTGGTATCCTTAGGCGATGAGAGTCCCGCCAGGAGGACTAATATGTGATATGAGACAAGTCTCAAGTGATGGCTATATGTATGTGTGATGGGGTGGGGCTCATTACATTTGCATACATACTTAGCATGTTTTTATATGTTTTGATAATCAGATATTGTATATGCATTTATAAGCTTTGTGGTAGCCCTGATCGGAACCTACTGGGCGCGTTGATCTAACGCCCTAATTCTATCGTTAGAGGATAATGCAGGAACAAGGAAAGGGAACGAGAAGGTCGATGACCGGGAGGGGAGCCAAGCCTAAGTGCTTGATTGTTGAACTGGACTTCTTTATTACTGTCATTTGAATTATATTTTGTGGACATGTAATAAGTTGATACTTTGATATGGTTTGATTAGGTTATTAACTATGGATGGTTGTTTTATGTTAATTATTAATTGAGATTGTTACTTGCAATCTATTCAATCTATTTCCGCAGTTAGTCTAGTTTATTCCGCAAGTCATTGTTTAGTTCCATGTGTGTATTATCTATCATGGTCTAGTCCATGTACACATGGGTGGCCATTTAAGGTTCAGACTTGAGTAGTTTGAACTTAACTCGGGTTGTGATGTCTCTCCGCCTTTGTACGGTGTACTTTAAAAAAAAAAAATAGACTCTGATTTTGTCTCGGAAAGGGCGGGGCGTTACACAAGTTGGTAGAGTCGTCTGAGACTTTGGAACGACGGTATATTAAAGGCATTCTCAGGCTACATGGTATACCAAGGATTATTGTGTCCAATGGAGATGGTCGATTCACTGGCAGAGTGTGGTAGAGCATGCACTCGGCTATGGGAACCAGTTTATTAATCAACACAACTTTCCATCCACAGACCAACGACCAGTCGAAAAGAACAATACAAGCGTTGGAGGATATGATGAGAGCTTGCATGCTAGACTTCAAAGGTGGTTGTGTAACGCCCCACCCTTTTTCACTCGCTTCTTTCAGTAAAATCGGAGTCTATTTTTTTTTATAAACGAAGAGTGGTAGAGAGCGGGACGTCACGACGCGAACTAAATCCGAACTTCCAAAGTCCAACCCTTAACTGGCCAACCCTATGTGCGCATAGACTAAGTCCACGAAAATGGTTCACACATAGCAATATAAACATGCGGAATATTAACATCAAAATTGCGGAATCATAATAGAACCAAGTTCTATTTTATTCAGATAGCAAAGTACATCAAGTCTTTAATCATTATTAAAACGTCATAATCATCTAGATAAACATCCGACCATCTAAGTTATTACATTCCCGGAAACTAGTTACTCAAATACATGTCCATAAGTAACTTTATTCAAAACATATAAAATAAATCATCGAAGCTCCTATGCCTGGCCCTCCTTGCATTCATCGTTCCCCTGTTTTCCTGTATCATCAACTAGGGTAGAAGTAGGGCGTTAGAACAACACGCCCAGTAGGTATTCCAGTTACGGCTAACACATGGTCAGTACAAAACATATATAATAATATCGTAATGTCAAAAACCATATAAATCCATGCCATACAATGATGACAAATGCAATGAGTCACACCCACCATATGTACATAAAAGTACCCACCACATAGGTCTTTCGGACGCCCCGGCGGAGTGTGGACCCTTCGGATTATTCCTGATGGAAAAGCACATCAAGGTACCCCACATAGGTTTTTCGGACGCCCCGACGGAGTGTGGACCCTTCGGTTACAAAACCTCCACCCCATGCCATGCATGAGATGCCAATGAACACATGCTATTTTATAACCTAAACATAGCATTTTAAATCACCTTTTGAAACATAATCAACACATGCTATTTATACAATTAAACATAGCATTTAAAATTCCATATAAAGCATATCCTTTGAAATATAATTTCATCAAAAATAAGATAAAACAAATGTACAAAAACCCATGGTTTCAAAGAGGTGGAATCCTACCAAAGACAGTTACGTGTCCTTGCTTCTTTCGTCCGGTAACCCCTCACGATCGTATACACCTTGTGAGGTCCCGTTACCTTATAATATAACAATCAATCAAAACCAAGTCTCACTTGATTTTCAATGTTCCAAGTCCATAAAACAAAACCCCATGGGGTTCGGCCATACACCATGGCCGAACCCATGGTCTAATCTTTAGTTAATTACAATAATGTCATTGTTCATAACCATAGCCATTTTCCTTGCTTAGGTTCCAAAATAATCCATACATACTTCTTTTAATCCAAACACAGTCCCATAAATAATTCATGGGGTTCGGCCATACACCATGGCCGAACCCTATGTCCAATATTCACACTTTGCCATCCATGGCTTACATTACCCATTATTCTCATTCACAATGTACTTAGACTAATAATTAACCCAATAATCCAAGTTCATGGGTTCGGCCCATACACCATGGCTGAACCATGATCTTCCATTTTTCAGCCAATATTACCAAATTGCCACTACCTTATGTTTATGTCTCTTCATTAATCCATTCACCTTATTAAGTCCATACATGATCTATAAACCATGACATACAAACCATAACATTTGGTTCATGGGGTTCGGCCATACACATGGCCGAACCCATGATGTCTAACTCCCATTTTCATCAACTTCCACTGTTAACAAATCCATATTTAACAAGTCCCTATTTAGAAGATCTATATTTAGAAACTTTCTAAATTTAACAACCTCCTTCCATAAATAAAAACCTTCCCATTTTAATCTCCTCCTTCTATTTTTAGAAGGTTTCCAAATTAAAATTCCATAATTAGAAAGTTCCTAAATTAAAACTTTCTAATTTAATCTTACCTTCCAAAAATAGAAACTTTCCAAATAAACCAACTTCCATAAATAAATGCTTTCTAATTTGGCAATCTCCTTCCATAATTAGATAGTTTCCTTAATTAGTAACCATCTCCATGGGGTTCGGCCATACACCATGGCCGATGCCTATGGCTCATGATCTTCTTCCATTTAATTTGAGTCCATTAAAAATTCAATGATCACACCATCTCAACTCCATGGGGTTCGGCCATTCACCATGGCCTAACCCTATGGTTTTTATCATTCAAAACTCCATTAAAATTATCAAAACTCCTCCATATTTTTCCATTTATCCAAAAACCATCAACCATGCATCCAATTAAACCTTTTAAAATCGTGAATCCACACCTATGATTTTCATCTTCATATACCATTAAAATACCTAATATTCCTCATGGTTTTGAACCCATAAATCAAACCATGTCTTTCCATGGTTTCCATCTTTCAAACTTTAACTACATTACCATAGTCTTTCCATGCATGGTCGAACCCTATGGTTCATCATTCCATTAAAATCATCAACCATCACCCAATCTTCTTCCATGGGGTTCAACCAAACACTATGGCCGAACCCTATGGTTCTTTTATTTCAAAACAAATTTATCAAATAAAAATACTAACCGTTTCCTTTTGTTTTCTTGCTCTTCCAATCCTTCTCCTTTCTTCTTAATTTTTCCAAAGCCAATAACACCTCTTGTTGGCTGCTCTTTCTTTCTCTTGCTATTGCCGTGAATGTGAATTGAGATGGAGAAAGAAAATTCGGTAATGTGTGTGTAAACCGTGTGCCCTTGTCCTCCTCTCCTTTTATAATCTTCCCTTGGTCCCATATTTAGAAAGTGCTTAAGATAGCCAACCCCCTTTAGACCGTGCGCCCCTTGATACAATAGCAATTACCGACCTCCCTATCTTATTTTAATAACATTACCATCGGCCAATGCTAAGATAAGAATAGTAACACCGTGAGCCCTTTCCTCATGCCTCTTTTAGGAGGTGCTATGCGCATAACCCTTGTGTCTATAATTAGTAGTTGCCTACCCTTCAACTAGTAATTCCCCTAGTGCTGATTTTAATCAAGGGAAAAAACCCTTTTTAAACATATTTTAACACCTCATTCGTATATCTCCTTAGATGTGCAAATCCCATTCACACGGCCATGAAATCTTCATTTGATTTTTGAACATTTCCTTGGATATTCAAATCCAATATTTCGGTCATGCACAATCATTTATTTAATTTGCATTATTAATCAAATTCAACCCCATTTACTTTTTTTTTCTGAAACCTATTCCAAAACCCTTGGGTCCTAATTGAGCCAATGACCCAACTCTTTGCCCAATTTAAAATCCATGACTAATATTCACAAACTAAAAGGATAATTTTCATACAAAATAATAAATTGAAAATCCGATGTGTTACAGGTTGGGAAGATCATCTACCACTGGTTGAGTTCTCATACAACAACAGTTTCCAGGCAAGCCTCAAGATGGCTCCATATGAGGCATTGTATGGTAGACCCTGTAGATCTCCAGTGTGCTGGACAAAGGCTGGAGAGCCTGCACTTATTGGACTTGAGCTAGTTACAGAGACCACATAACAAATTAAAGTGATACGACAACATCTACTCACAGCGCAGAGTAGTCAGAAGAGCTACGCTGACAAAAGGAGAATATTTCTTGAGCTTGAAGTGGGAGACTTAGTGTTCTTGAAGGTCTCGTCACGAAAGGGACACATGAGATTTGGAAAGAAAGGGAAGTTGTCACCTAGATTTGTGGGACCCTTTCCAATCCATGAGAGGGTAGGGGAAGTGGCCTATTGTCTGATACTCCCTCCACAGTTGTCATTGTAATAGCCCAGACTTTTTAAATTAGTATAAATGTGGATATTATTTATTTTAATGATGAAAATTGGGAAATTTGATGGAATAGATGGTAAATGGATCAAAGTTTGGACAAGGGCCCAGGTATGGCTCAATGGACTATGGATTGGATCTAAGTTCATTTAAATGGTCAATTGGGCCAAGGATGGTCAAATTGGGCCCAATGCACATTTGGGACCCCACAGGTCAAAAGGATTCAAACTCTAAGGTAAATGGGTGGGAAAGAATTTAATTGGGCCATGGGCCCAATGGTGATCCAAGTAATTGAAATGGATTTAATTAGATTTAAATCACCTAAGTTAGTAATAGAACGATCAAGGTGACATGGCCGAATGGGACCCACCTCCACCTCACCAAGTGAGGTGGTGTGTGGACCAAGGATTGGTGGGCCGGCCACCATGGTTGAATTGGTCAACCATGGGTAGATACATGGAGGGAATTTAAGGAAATGGAATTAAATTAAAATGGGAATTAATTAACCTAAGTAAGGATCTAATTAAGTAATTAATTAGGTGGGTCAAATTGGGTCAATGGAATAAGTCAAATGGTGGTTTTATCTAACCCAAACCACTCAAAGAAACACAAACCAAAACCATGGGCTTAGGGTGGTGGTTTTTATCCCAACCACCACCACTAAGCACATAAACCCATGTGTGGTAGGTGGGGGACTTAATGATGGAGTGTAGCAACCCAATGAGATAGTTTTTCATCTCATTCTTCAACTTCTCTCTCATTTCACTCTCTCCCACTCTTGCTCTCTCCAAAAAAGGGTCCCAAACCAAAGAGAAAAAGAAGAAGAAAAACCAAGAAGAGAAGAAGAAAAGAAAAGAGAGGAGAAGTGCAAGCATAAGCCCATCACTCAAGACCAAACCTTGGAATAATCCTTCCCATCCCCTCCTCCTTTCTCTCTCTCAAAACCAATCCATCATTGGCCGATCCACACATTGGAGGATTTCATCTTGATCAAGCATCTTGGCCGAACAACAAAGGAGAAGAGGGAGAAAGAAGGCTAAGGAAGTCAAAGGGAGAAAGAGAAGCCGGAGGAGCCGGAGGATCTGTAAGTATTTCTAAACAAGAGGTTGGATTTGTTTAAGTTTAAGATTTGGGGTCCATTTCTTGGATTTAATGGTGGCCAAATTATCATGGGCCTTGGATCTCAAATCCATCCAAAAATGAAGTAAGAAATGGACAAAATGGGAAGGAGAGAATTAAAAATAAATGGAGGTATTATGGACATTATGTAATAAGGTTTATTTAAACATGGAAGTGTGGATTTTTGAAGGGATCATAGACCATAGGGTTCGGCCATGTTGTATGGCCGAAACCCATGGTAAATGATTAAGAATTTTAATAGGGTATTTATAGGATTTTAAACCATGGAAGAATGATTATGATTTTTAAGGTTAAAATGGTTAAATGTTAAGGAATTTTTGGAGAAATGTAAATGATTTTTTTTATGGCCTCAAAAAAAAAATGGTAGATGGGAATGTTTTTGAACCCCATGGTAGGTAATTTAGGAATTGTAATGGGGTTTTAAGGATTAGAATCATGAAAGGAGAATTTATGATTTTTAGGGTTTTTATGATTAAATGTAGTGATTTAAAGGGATCTTAAATGAGAAAATCATAGGACATGAAAATGAATTTTATGGCCTCAAAAATGGTAAATGGGAATGTTTTTGAACCCCATGGTGGGAGATTAAGTAATTTAATGAGGTTGTAAAGAATGGAAGCCATGGAGAATGATTTATGATTTTTTAGGGTTTTTAATGATTAAATGTGGTAATTCTTTTTAAATGGATCTTGAATGAAAAAATTCATGGAGAAATGTAAGTAGTTTGTATGGCCTCAAAAAGGCATGAATGAGGGAACCATGAACCATGGGTTCGGCCATGGTGTATGGCCGAACCCTATGGTGAGGTAATGGTGGTTTTAATGGGTGGAAATGTGGAAAAATGATTAAGAATGTTGGTAGTTTAAAATGGATTTTTTTTTTAAGTGCAGTAAGTAATGTTTTAAAGAGGTGAAAGTAGTTGTAAACCATGGACCATGGGAAGATTTGATAGATTGAGTATTGTGGAAACCATGAAAAATAAATGGGAATGTGGCTAAGTTAATGGACTCAAATATGATTAAGGATGATGGTTTAAGTGTGTAAATTAAACCCCTTCATGGAAGGGCATATGATGGATCTAAATGACGTAAAAGGACCCAAGAAAAATGGGAAAAAAGACATCATGGGTTCGGCCATGTGTATGGCCGAACCCATGACCATTTGTAGGTCAATTTATGGGTTAAATGTGATAGTATACATGTGAGTAATGAATGGGGATTTGGATAATTAAGTGGCTAATTTTTAGGGATGTTATGTCATGGTTAATGAATCATTAATGGGTCTAAGAATATGGATTAATTGTGGACAAAAATGTACATGGATGGAAGAAGTATTAAACCATGGAAGTATAGTGGCAAAACCATAAATAATGGCTAAAAATGAAGAACCATGGGTTCGGCCATGGTACATGGCCGAACCCCATGGGGGATGAACTTGGACTTAGGCATTTTTATTATGACCTTAGGTATGATTAAAGAAGCCTAAGGTGCTGGTTTTTAAATTCACGAAATTAATATGGTTAAAGGATTAAATGGGACCCACAAACCTAACTAGTAGGGTTCGGCCATGGTGTATGGCCGAACCCCGCGAAGACTTGGGTAATGGACTTGGACATGATTAAAACATGAATCTAATTGATAATGTATAATAAGGTACCGGACATCGCAAGCGGTGCGCGAGCGGCGACCGGGTTATCGAACGGAAACGTAAAGGGATGCTAGTCGGTATTCGGTACGATTCCTACCTTTTTGTACGCCATGGATATGTGATGGTTCCTTTAATTTATTTTGATAATTATATGATTTGTCTTATGATGGATTTTAAGGCTATGAATTTTATATTAATGCTATGAATTATATTTTAAGGTTATGCATTATATGTTAAGGCCATGTATTATTATATATTAAGGTTATGAGTTATATATATTACATAGCATAATGCATTTACATCTCATGCATGGCATGGGAGGGAAAATAAAGGAACCGGAGTCCATGCTCCGTCGGGGCGACCGAGAAGCAAACATGGGGATATCTTGATGTGTTGAGATATAACCGGAGTCCATGCTCTGTCGGGGCGACCGAGAAGCAAACATGGGGATATCATGATAGTATGGATGATGGGTAGGACACATGACATAAGACACCCATGGCATTGCATTCATTTTATGATTTTCATTATATTATTACCTATGTGCCTGTTATCACTAATCCATGTGTTAGCCCTACTCGGAGTCCTACTGGGCGCGTTGTCTAACGCCCTACTACTACCCTAACTGATGACGCAGGAGATGGCAGAACCGAAGGACGCGACAGGAGCCAAGCGTAGGAGCTTGGGGAAGCGGGCTACTTAGTTTATTTAAATTTATTTTGGAATATGTAATTGAGTAGCTTAGCTCGTCGGATTGTAATAATTTATATTTCTTGCTATGGTTTGGACTGTACTCTGGACGTTATCATTTTGAGATATAATTATGAATATAGGAGTATTTTAGTAATTTAAGCGTCGTACTTCCTTGCTATCTAAAATTGGTAGGATAGTCTCTATTATAATGTTCTGCATGTAATTATATTCCGCGAGCTTACTTCCTACCCGTGAACCATCCTCGTGGACTTCGTTCCACGCATGCGTAAGGTTGGCCAATTAAGGGCCGGGCTTTAGAAGCTCGGAACTTAACTCGCGTCGTGACGTCCCGCGCCTTTGTCACTCTTATTTCAAAAAAAAAATAATAGACTCTGATTTTCAGTGAAAAGGGGCGGGCGTTACAGTCATCACTACACGATGTGTTCCATGTTTCTATTTGTGTAATTTGTTTGAAACCATGAAAATTTCAAAAGAGGGTAATATTGTAACTCCCCGGATTTTTCATCACTTATAAATGTATTGGATTGGTCCATTTAAATTGCAAATTAATTGAATTTAAGATTAAATAGTTGAAATGGACCTTAGATGGGTAAGGAAATTGGTCAATTATCAAATTGGGACCTAATGGGTCATAGTGAACTTAATTTTAAGGTAATTGGGTAAGGTCAAAGTAATAGGATCAACTACCCAATTAAGACCCAATACATTAAATCCACCTCATCAAGTGAGGTGGAAAGTGGGTAATGTGGCATTGCTATGTGGCATAACAAGTCATCACATGGAAGCCAACTAGACACGGTGACACATCATCAAATGATATGGCTAAGATGGGACCTGTAACACCTCGGATTTTCAGTTAATTATTTTGAATGAAAATAATCCATTTAATTTGTGAATATTAGTTATGGATCCTAAATTGGGCAAAGAGTTGGGTCATTGGCCCAATTAAGACCCAACGGATTATGGAAAGGATTTTAATAAAATTAAATGGGGCTGAATTTAAATGGATTATGATATGCACATCGAGTGGAAGCCAAGGAAGGATATGTGAATGAGATATATGGATTAATATGGCCGTGTATGGGAGGTTAACATGGAAAGGATATTAATATTTTTGGAATATATATTGCATGGCTGAATTTTAGATAGCCATGATTATATGCTAGAATATCTTTAGAAGATGTTTAAAAATTAAATTGAAAGATTACATTGGCCGATTGAGATTATTAATTAAGAGGGTCGCATGGCAATTTAGAATCAAGATATGCGCATGACACCATCTTCTAAATTAGGAACCAATGGAAGATTAATTAGCAATGGCTAATTTAAAGGGTAGTGCACACGGCATTGTTAACTTAATAAGGTTGGCTGATTGGATGTGTTAAAGATAAAAAGGGGCGCAATAGCATTGTCTAATTTTGGGACTTTCTAATCTAAGAAAGGATAAATTAGAAGGTTTTATAATGGGCAGCAAGGGGCTCACGCCATTATCTAGTTATGGAACCAATTGGGAGTGTCTATATAAGAAAGACACAAGTGCTCACGGCAAGGGGCAATTGCTATCTTAAGAACCTTCTAAGATTGGCCAATTGGAGATCAATAAAATGAGAGGAGGGGGCGCACGGCACACCTACACCTTAGGCCGATTTCTCTCTCTCTCTCTCCCTCTTTCTCTCTGTCTCTCAAATCTTGTCTCACGGCAATCATTATCAAAGGAAGAGAGGCAACAACAAGCACAAGAGCAGCAACACAAAGTGGTTCACGACATACACAAGAAAAGGCTAAGGAAAGGAGAATGATTGGAAGAACAAGATCCACCGACGGAAAACCGAATGAGTCGCAGAACCGGTAAGTGATCTTATGATTTTTGTTTGTTTAAGATAAGGAACCATAGGGTTCGGCCATGGGGTATGGCCGAACCCCATGGAAAAAGATTGGGAAAAGGTTTTAATAATTTTAAATAGAAAAAAAAGGGGTGAGGATCGGCCATGGTGTGTGGCCGAACCCCACCAAATATGATTATGGATTTGGGGTTTCTTAGACATTGAATCATGTGGACTGATTTATTATGTTTATGGATTGGAAACCATGAAAGGAAAAATATGGAAGAGCTTTGATAATTTTTAATGGAGTTGAGTTGGTAATGATTAAGGGTTTTGGAAAGATGAAAACCCCATGGAAAAGTATGGTTTAATTATGGAAATTTAGTGATGAAAATCATGGACTGATTATGCATGTTTCAAAAAGGGATTTAAAGTGGTTGATAAACCATAGGGTTCGGCCATGGTGAAGGGCCGAACCCCATGGAAGGTTATTACTTATAATTTATGGATGTTTTAATGAGGAAATATATGGGTTTAAATGGTTTAAATAAAAAGGATTGAACCATAGGGTCCGGCCATGGTCTTTGGCCGAACCCCATGGTGATGTATTAATAACTATATTGGATTTAAATGATTGAAGATCATAGATGAATGTTGATTGGTTAAATGGATGCTAAATTTGGAAACCTTCCAATTATGGAAGGGTGGAAGATTAATTTGGAAACTATCTAAGCATGGAAAGATGCATGCTAAGTTTGGAAGATGTAGTTTAAATTAGTAAGTTTCTAAGTTTGAAAGATGTAGTTTAAATTAGTAAGTATCTAATTTTGGAAAGTAGAGATTAAATTGGAAAGTCTCTAATATGGAAGATAGTTATTAAATGGGAAAGCCTCTAATTATGAAAGTTGGTTGCTAAATTGGAAAGTTTCTAATTAAGGAAGGTGGAGATTAAAGTTGGAAACTTTCTAAGTATGGAATTTATATATTGAATTTAGGAACTTTCTATTTATGACTTTCTAATTATGGACCTAAGATGATGAACCAATTTTTATAGGGTCTAGTTATGTTAGATTTAAATGAAGGAGGGAAACCATGGCAATTTTGTAAATGCATGGAAATATTGGACATAGGGTGGTTCGGCCATGGTGTATGGCCGAACCCCATGATTTAATTATTGGACTATGTGATTGGATTTAAGAAGTGTGCATTATTTTAGAACCTAAGCAAGTAAAGTGACTAAGGTTTAGATCAATGGCATTTTGGTAATTAATAGAATAAATGAGCAAAAAAGGAAACCAAAACAAAGAGGGATGAGGTTCGGCCATGATGTTTGGCCGAACCCCACAAATTTGGTTTATGGACTTGGGATTTTTATGCTACGGTTATGAACTTGTAAATGGGCCATGTGTGGGTCTATGTATGATTTAAATAAAAGGTTTACCAAACCAAGGGATGAAGGATGAAAAGAATGGAAAAATAGTTATAGTGGCATAATTGTAATTAAGTGAATTAATGGGTTATGTTAGCCATGAATGGAAATTCCGTAATATTAGCACAAAATGATAATCTATGAGTGTTTGGTTCCATGAATCAAGGATGACATGGGGATAAACTTAATTAAAATAAATGGAATTTTAATTAAGGTTTAGATCAATGGCAAAGTGGTAATAAAGGGTGAAAAGTAAAGATTGGTTTATGGACTTAAAATATTATAAATCAAGTGGGACTTGGTTTTGATTTGTTATTATATTATAAGGTAATGGGACTTCGCAAGGTGTTTACGATCGTGAGCGGTTAACGGACGAACGACGCAAGCACACGTTAGCAGTCTTTGGTAGGATTCCACCTCTTTGAAATCATGGGTTTATGTACATTGTTTTTATCTTAATTTAATGAATTTATATTGCAAAGGATATGTTTCAAATGGTGATTTTATATGTTATGCTTATTTGATAAAATAGCATGTGTTTTAAATATGAGCTTTTAAATGCTATGATTTTGTATAATTGCATACCATGTGGTATTTGCATCTCATGCATGGCATGGGAGGGATGACAGGTAACCGGGGACCCACACTCCGTCGGGGCTTCCGTAAAACACTAGTTGGGGATACCTTGATGATGAGAATCCCATCAAGAGGACACTATGTATGAAGACCCTGGTGATGAGCATTCCATCAGGGGATACCTTGATGATGAGAATTCCATCAAGAGGATATTAAGTACCTGGAGCCCACACTCCTTCGGAATATCCGTAAGGTAACTGTGGGAAATACCTTGATGAGGTGAATTCCATCAAGAGAGAAGACCTTGGTGACGAGAATTCCACCAGGAAGATACTTTGATGAGGAGAATTCCATCAATATAGTATACCCTATGTTTTGTGATGGGCGGGACTCATTGCATATGATAGCATAGGATGGCATTGAATCGCATGATTATGATCTTTATTATCATGCAAGGTTTCTGGTTTTATCGGTATGATTGGATCTCTACTATCATACACTGTTTTGGATACAACGTTTTGAAAGTATGGAATGATTTATTATAACTGGTTTTGATATATATTATATCTGGATTGTTGGTATTGACCCATGTGTTAACCTTAATTGGAATACCTACTGGGCGCGTTGTACTTACGCCTTACTTCTACCCTTTAGTGGATGATGCAGGAAATGAGGAAAACGCTAAACACGGGAAGTGACAAGCATAGGAGCTCGGAACGCTTTTAGTTTTATATTTTGTTTAAGATACTCCTGGACTTGTATTTGAGTATCTAGGATTCGGATTGTAATAATTTAGATGGATTTGCTATGGTTGGATGTCTTATTGAATAATTATGATATGATAATGATGATTAAAGACTTGATGTACTTTGCTATCTGAATGGAATAGAACTTGGTTCTATTATGATTCCGCATTTTGATGTTATCATTCTGCAGGTTATGATTTTTATTCCGCAAGTTGATATTGCTATGTGTGAACCATTTTATTGGACTGAGTGCATACACACATAGGGTTGGCCAGTTAAGGGTCGGACTTTGGAAGTTCGGACCTAGCTCGGGTCGTGACATCCCTCGCTCTGTCACTCTACTCTATTATAAAAAAAATATATACTCAAAATTTACGGGAAAAAGCGAGTTAAAAAGGGCGGGGCATTACAGGACCCACGTGCCATGTGGTGACCAAGTCACCACATGCATGGTCGGCTAAGTCTGTAACACCCCGCCCTTTTTCACTTGAAATCAGAGTCTATTTTTTTTAAATAATAAACAAGTGATAAGAGCGGAGTGTGTCACGACGTGAGTTAAGTCCGGACTTCTAAAGTCCGACCCTTAACTGGCCAAACCTATGGGTGCATGGACTAAGTCCATGGAATACGATTCACACATAGTACTTTAAAATCTTGCGGAATATTACTTAATCTAACTGCGGATTATAATAGAACCTAAGTCTGCTCCATTTAGATAGCAAAGTACGAAGTCATTTATCCAAAATTACCTTAACTTAATCATTCGATCAAACCATTCCAAACCATAGCAAATATTATTAACTATGTTATTACATGCCAACATCTAACTACTCAAATTACATGTCCATTTAAACTTATCCAAAATATCATAAATAAAATCCATTCAAATATCCAAGCTCCTATGCTTGGCTTCTTTCACGATCCTCGATCCCTTCCTTTCCTGTGTCATTCACTAGGGTAGAAGTAGGGCGTTAGAACAACGCGCCGAGTAGGAATTCTAGGTAGGGTTATCACATGTTAGTATCAAATAACATCTAAAATATCATATCATCAAAATCATGTAAAATCATGCCATGCCATATGACTTATGCAATGAGTCCCACCCATCACATACATATAACCTCTTTACGATATTTTCCTCATCAAGGTATCCCCACAATGGTCTTTCGGACGCCCCGACGGAGTGTGGCCTCCAGATTCTACTTGATGGCATTATTCACAACAAGGTATTCCCATGATTACCTTACGGACGCCCCGACTGAGCGTGGCCTCCGGTTACAAATTCCCCTCCCATGCCATGCATGAGATGTACATGTCCATATGCTATGTAATGGAAATATCATAGCATTAAAAATTTCACTTTTGAAACATAATATAATTGTAACATAAACCATCAAATAAGATAAAGCCATATACATATCCATGTTTCAGTAAGGTAGAATCCTACCAAAGGTCACTTAAAATGTCCGCTCTTCTTAAACCGTCACCAACTCACAATTGCGCACCGTTTAAGAAGTTCCGTCACCTTGTTACATGTCAATAAGTCAAACATATATCTCATTTGGTTTTCAATTTAAACCTAAGACCAAGAACACCATTTTGTGGGGTTCGGCCATACACTATGGCTGAACCTCACCTACTTAATTTTGGCCCTTTCTTTTATTTACTACTCAAACATCCCTTTGCCAATCACTTAGCCTTTGTCCACTAAAATCCATTAGTGGGGTTCGGCCATAGAACATGGCCGAACCTCACCATCTAGGTTTTGGTCTCTCTTTCAACCTTTTGATCTTTCAAAGTAAATCCAAACCTTGCCATTCTTGATTCATAAAACCCACTCTTTTAAATCAGCCATCTCACCTTGTCAATACTTCAAATATATAAAATATTTCCCATCACCTTTAACTCTGATAATGATCCATAAAGTTGGTTCATGGGGTTCGAACCCTATGGTTTTCAATTTCTCCATTGCATAACATAGAAACCTTAATTGATCCCTCCATTCATTTAGACATATTAGATTCCTCTTTTTGAATCGTCATTTACCACTTCAAAGTCAATTAAACATCAATAACTATTAAACATAACCATATTCTTCCATGGTTACAATCTTTCACAACTTATTAATCACTAATGTTTCTTCACGGGGTTCGGCCATATACTATGGCCGAACCCTATGGTTCCTTCTACAAATCTTTAACATGCATCCACTAATTACATCTTTTGTATTCCTTCAAACCAATTAAAACAGTCCACATACTTTAATCTCTAAGAAAACCCTCAATCCATAAATGTTATTTGGTGGGGTTCGGCCATACACCATGGCCGAACTCACCTCTACTTTTGGTCCAACCATCCAATAAAAATCTTTCTAAAATACCAACCATCTTCCATCAATTAAACATAAAACAAACTATCCATCATTTAAATCCTTTTAAAACTTTTAACAAAACCAAACACCTACACTTATGCTTTCTTTTCTTCAAATCCAACAAAATTAAACCAATATCTTTTCATGGGGTTCGGCCATACAAAGTGGCCAAACCCTATGATCCATTTTCTTCCCTTTTAAACATCATTAACCATGATTTAAACCCTTGATAGGTTCGGCCATACAATGGCCGAATCATGTTTCCTTAACCATTTTATTTAACAAAGGTTTATGGAGCACTTACCAATTCCGCGGCTCCTCCGGTTCTTTCACTCCTTCTTGATCCTCTCCTTCCTTAGTCCTACCTTCCTTCCTTCTTGATCTTTAGCCGAGCCTAACCTTGCTGGAATACCCTTGGAGTGGTTCAGCCAAATGAGGTTTTGATTGAGAGGAAAGATAGAATTTCAGCCTTGGGTGTGAATGATAAAACCTTGAGATACAAACTCCTTTGTTCTAAGTCCACTTTGTCTTTGAGGAGTGATCAGCGAAGAAGTGTTTTGAGGAGAAGCAACCAGCCAAGGTTCTTGTCTAGAGAGGTGGGACGGCCAAGGGAGAGAGAGTGAGGGAGAGAATGAAAAGAAAACAAGTATGAAGGTTGACCAAAGGTGGTGTCCTTTGATGGCGCCCCTTTGTAACTCCCCTCCCCATTCATCTCCTTCACTTATTCTATTTGGGGGTTTCATCCTTGAGATGAAACCCTCCCAACGGTTTTGGTTCTTGGGCTGCCTTGGTGCAACTCATATGTAACTCCCATTTCCATTTACAATTCTCCTTAATGCTCCCCTTGGGGTTTCATCCTTGAGATGAAACTCCCAAGGCTCCAACGGCTCCCATGTAATGTCTTGTGTAACCTCCACAGCCCTATTCATCTTCCATCTTCGAGTTTCATTGAAGACATGAAACTCCCATGTGCCCAACGGCATATGCTTTGTTTGAAATGTGTAACCGCCACCCCTCATTATTTGCCCATATGGGGGTTTCATCCATGGGATGAAACTCCCACAAGTCAACGGTTTTGTCTTGCCTCCATGAAACTCCTCCTTTGGTTCTCCATTTGGAGTTTCATGCATGAAATAAAACTTGCATGCAATCCAATGTGTATAATGGTTTGAATTTGAAATAAAACTCCTCACCTTATGTAACTCCCACAAAACCGCCACCTCCATTCATTATCTATCTAGGAGTTTCATGCATGAGATGACCTCCCATGCAACCAACGTGTACCCCTTGTTTTTGGGGTTTGAAACAACAACCCTTCCTCTTCCCACTTCAATCCTTTGAAATAAATATCTCCATAATTTCCCATCCAACTCATATGACTCAACTCACCCATTTAACTCATCATTTTAATGCAGCTCAACCAATAAATTCAACTCCACCATTTAACACAACTCATCCATTTAATTTGAGTTAACTTAAACACTTGTTTGCATTCCCATTTAATTCAGCCTTAATCAAATTAAGCTTGAGCTCACCTAATAGTCAACCAAGTCAACTATGACCCATTGGGTCCCAATTGGGCCTTTTGATCCAAATAACCACCTTGACCCAATTAAATGCACCTTACCCATTTACTTGAATTGATCCTTATAATATATTCATTGGGTCTTAATTGAACAATGAACCCCACAATTGACCCATCTAAGGTCATATCCTTTAAATTCACCATTTCAAGGGCAATTTTCGTAAATATTGATAAACTGAAAATTTGGGGTATTACAAAGTCATGGTTTCCTTGGTCAACCATGAGTGCGTTCAATTGAGTTAAGTTAATGCTTGAGTTGAGTTGAGTTGAATTGGGAAGATGACGAGTCTCCATCTCAATGGACATGAAACCCATGACTCGATGGAAGTCAAGGAGTCTCCTTGGTTAAACCAAGGGACACATGGATTAGATGAATCATAATGAGAGGGAGTGGGCTGGTATTGTAACGCCCTGCCCTTTTTCACTCGCCGAAAATCAGAGTCTATTTTTTCTTGAAATAAATAGTGAGAGAGAGCAGGAACATCACGACGTGAGCTAAGTCCAAGCTTCCAAAGCCCGACCCTTAACTGGCCAACCAAACGTGTACATAGACCAAGTCCACAAAAATGGTTCACACGCGATAAGGTTAAACTTGCGGAATAAAACATAGTGCGGAATTATATTAGAGTTCTATCCTATCCAATTTTAAATATCAAGGAAGTCCATCACTTAATAATAATCACCTTAAGTTAAAACGTCCAAAATTAAAATCCAAACCATAGCAAATAGTCTAAGTTATTAAAGTCTCAAATACTAGCTACTCAAATTACATTGTCCATGAATAAACTTAAATAAAATGATGCTAGATTATCTAAGCTCCTAAGCTTAGCTCCGATTGCGTCCTCCGTTCCGTCCATTTCATGTGTCATCATCTAAGGTAGAAGTGGGGCGTTAGACAACGCTCCCAGTAGGTACTCCGAGTAGGGTCAACATATGGGTTAGTATAACAAAATCACATAGATATAAATAATATCAAAACCATGCAAGTCAATGCCATGCCATGGGTGTCATATGCCATGAGTCCCACCCATCATCCACATCACAATCACATAGTATTCCTCTTGCTGGATAATCCACATCAAGGTATTGTCATGACTCCCTGCGAATGCCTTATCGGTCCCACCGAACAGAGCGCGGACTCTGGTTACATTTCAAACACAGTATATCCCCACGAATGCCTTATCGGTCGCCCCGAACGGAGCGTGGACTCCGGTTACAATTCAATCATACATCCATTGGAATCAGTGTGGATTCCTCCCCACGGTTGTTTACCGTAAATCCGAATGGAGCGTGGAATCCCCTCATTTGATCCCTCCCATGCCATGCATGAGATGCAAGTGCAAACATGCTATGTAATAATAAACATCATAACATTAAAATCCATAGTTGAAACATATCATTTTATACCAAAATAAATCATCAAAACATGAATAAAATCATCACATATACATATTCCATGGTTTTCAATAAGGTAGGAATCCTACCAACGTTCAAATATCGGGTCCTTGTGTTTCCGTCCAGAAACCGATCACCGATCGCTTCAAGCCAATCGTACACCGTTTGTGAAATCCCGTTACCTTATTACATTTAACACATATGCATACATCAATCTGGTGATCCATTTAATTCCATAAAATAACCAAATTAATTATTCCAATTGATTTAAACCATTCCCTTCATCCTTCCAATTTAACTTAACCATTTGGAAAATCATATAAATATTTCATTTTTAAATTCAGCCGGTTACCCGCTGTCCACTACCCAGTGTCCACTGTCCACTACCCACTGTCCACTGTCCACTGTCCGTTGTCCACTGTCCACTACCCACGGTCCACTGTCCACCAAAACTCACTTGTGGGGTTCGGCCATACAACTTGGCCGAACCTCACTCTTTGGTTTTGACCCCCTTTTTAACCCTTGTTTTATTTTAAATGAAATGGGTCCAACATCATCCATTCTTTGATTACCCAATCTACTAACATTCCATAGTAAAACATTTAATTTCTTAAACATGCATGGATCCACAAAATGTCCATAAATTGATTCATGGGGTTCGGCCATACAACATGGCCGAACCTATAATGTCTCATTTTCATCCTCTCCTATCTTAAATCATTTACAAATATTAGATCCATAAACAAAGTCCCTCCATGGGGGTTTAATCATACACTTAGGTCCATCATTTTAAAACCCAAAATCCATCAACATTTCTCCATGTGGTTCGGCCATACAACATGGCCAAACCCATGGTCCATGGTTCTTCATCATCTCCTCATTTTCATCCTTTAAAATCATTAACATACATCCATCCTTTTCATCCTTTCAAAACCCATTATAAATTAATAACCTAATTCCATGGGGTTCAGCCATACAACATGGCCGAACCCTATGGTTCATCTTTTCCTCTTAAAAATCACATCCCCATGTTTAGATCATTTGATGGGGTTCGGCCATACATGATGGCCGAGCCTCATCCTGTAACGCCCCACCCTTTGTCACTATGCTTTTCGAAAATCAGAGTCTATGTAAAAAAAAAAATAAAGAGTGAGATAAAGAGCGGGATGTCATGACGCGAGCTAAGTCCGAACTTCTAAAGTCCGACCCTTAACTGGCCAACCCTATGTGTGCATGGACTAAGTCCATGAAAACGGTTCACATGTCATAATATAAACATGCAGATTATATCAAAAACTGCAGATTATAATAGAACCTAAATCTATTCCTTCTTAGATAGCAAAGTACTTCAAGTTTAACCATAATTAACTTAACTTAAACATCCAACAAACCATTCAAACCATAGCAAAATTATCTAAGTTATTACATGCCCGAAGTCTAGCTACTCAAAATACATGTCCATGAGTAACGTAAATAAAATATAACCAATCCCATATCCAAGCTCCTATGCTTGGCTCCGATCACGTTCATCGTCCCTTTCCTTTCCTGTATCATCCACTAGGGTAGAAGTAGGGCGTTAGAACAACGCGCCGAGTAGGAATTCGATTTAGGGTCTATACATGGTTTAGTACATATCATAGATAATATCATAATGTCAAAAGCCATATAAAAAATGCCATGTTTCAAAAAGGTAGAATCCTACCAATGACACTAATGTGACTTTGCTTTATAATCAGGCAACCGCTCACGATCGTGCCGCTTGTGAGGTCTCATTACCTTATTACACATCAATCAATCAAACCATGTTCTATTTGATTTCTTATTTATGTCTAAGTCCATAAGCCCAACTTGTGGGGTTCAGCCATACACTATGGCCGAACCTCACCTCTTTTGATTTAACCACTTACAAGTAACTATTTTAAAACCTTAAGTCCACCAAATACAACTTTGTGGGGTTCGGCCATACACTATGGCTGAACCTCACTTATTTGGTTCTAATCCCTCCTTTGAGTTCTCTGATCTTTTAACTTAAGTCCAAACATACAATCCATTAATCTAACCATTCATACGTTAACCATCTAACACACATAACAACCTAAGTCCATAAAAACATTCCTTAGTGGGGTTCGGCCATACAACATGGCCGAACCTCACTCCCATGGTTTTATGCTCATCTTTCAATCCCTTGATCTTTAAGTTAGATACAAGATCATGACCTCTTGATTCATACATCTAATCACTTAAACCATAATTGTTTATCATTGATAACCATTTAAGTCCACCAAACATTTCCCATGTGGTTCGGCCATACACCATGGCCGAACCCATGGTCTATCATTTCCTCCCATATTTACACATTTGCTATTATTACAAATCCATAACCAATAACCTAATCTTAGAACATAGATACATATATAATTAAATCCCTTTAAAATGTTCCATCAAACGGTTCATTAAATGGTTCGTGGGGTTCGGCCATACACTATGGCCGATCCCATGATATCTTAAGTTCATACACAAGACTTCATTTTAATCTT